>JAWQEG010000505.1:0-207500 GCA_033782935.1 Petrolisthes cinctipes | reverse complement strand
ACAAAAAATTCGATCACATTAAAATAATCGCCAAAAATCAATAGTTTCCCCTACATCCAGCCACTTCTCAATGCTCTATAGCCTAGGGCATGCTGAAGAGAATGGAAGTATTCCCAGTTTAGAGCACCAACTGAAGAATTTCCTACTGATTTTAGTTTCCAAGTAATTTTTTTTTCAAATTTCTCCACTACAAGAGCTAACAACACAAAGGATATTGACGTTATGTCAATGAATCATATTCACACGTGATGTACGTATATATGAGCACAGTTTGTTGTAGGGATTTCGATCTAAAAGGATTATTTTATTTTTGGCGAATTATTTCCCAAAAATTTCAGGCGAAATTTTTTTTCAACAATTTCAGGCGAGGAATTTTCCCATTTATAGCAGTGGTAATGGACTTTTTCGTTCTATAGCAGTGTTGCTATATATCAGAGGATAGTCCACATAAATCTTATGCAATTCTGAAACATAGTTCTTTTTTTGTTATTTTTTTTCCAAAATAATGTCAAAAATTTTGGGAAAAATATTATTTGTTGCTCGATTGTAATGAAAATTGGTCAGTATATGTAAAACCAAACGAGGATTACGATGGCAAGGAACTTTTGCTTCTAAAATTAACAGGAGCGCAGATATGGGGGGTGAGGTTAACTATGCCTTTGATTATTTAAATACCTGGATTAAGTCCCCTCTCAGTCTACGTTGAGTCAATGGGAATAGATTTAGATCACATAGCCGCTCCTCATACGCTTTGTTTCTTAGATTTGGTATAATTTTAGTAACTCTACGTTGGACTCATTCCAATTTTGCTATATCTTTCTGCTAGTACGGGCACCAGGCTTGAACACAGTATTCCATAAGGGGATGGACCAAGAAATTATACAAAGTGAGGATTGTGTCTTTAGACTTATACTCGAATGCTCTGCCAATAAAGCCGATGGTTTTATTTGCTTTCTTAATTACTTCCGTACACTGCTGACTGGGTTTTAGGTTACTTGATACTGTTACCCCTATGTCTGTCTCTCGATCCACGCTTTTAAGTTGCCTACCTTTCAACGAGTAGTTTGCTGCTATGTTATGATATCCGATGTGGAGCACTTTACATTTATCTGCATTGAAGGACACTTGCCACGTTTTCGCCCAATTTGACAATTTATTGAGATTATCTTGCATTTCTTTAGTCTGTGCGTTAGTGAATACTGTATTTGCAATTTTGGTGTCATCGGCAAACTTCGATATTATGCATAAGAGGCCATCGTCTATGTCGTTTATGTAAACTAGGAATAGGATTGGCCCTAAAACTGACCCCTGTGGCACCCCGCTCGTAACGCCTGTCCAATAGATGATTTTCCATTTATTTCCATTTATTCCAGAGAGAGAGAGAGAGAGAGACATTTGCCTTAGCGGTTGGTCTGATCTTAGTAATATTAAAGACATACATACATACAGACAGGCAAAGGTAGGAGAGAGAGAGAGAGAGAGAGAGAGAGAGAGAGAGAGAGAGAGAGAGAGAGAGAAGAAAGAGAGACGAGAGGAAAGGGTGGCAGTATAGTAAGATTGTGGTCTCGTAAACCCGCATTAATGCCTTGTGTGTGTGTGTGTGTTGAGGGGGGGGGGCAGGGGGGTGTACGTGCCTGCCTGCTCACGTGTCTGTGTGCGTGAAGGTGAATGTGTGTTTGTGCTTGTATGTGCCCGTGTGTGTGTTTAAGGAGGTGCGGGAGTAGGGGACAGGCTTGGGGGGGGGGACTAACCCCCCCTCGACCCCCCCAAGCCTGTCCCCCTATTCCCGCACCCCCTTAATTAAGAGAAAGTATTTCCATTTGTGTAACTGTTCCTTGTGTGTGTTGCAGTAAATAATTCTCCTTCAATTTTATACTTGATACTAATAAACTTTCTATCTTTTTATATATATATATATATTTCCTCACTCTCTCTCTCTCTCTCTCTCTCTCTCTCTCTCTCTTGTCTGTCTGTATGTATGTATGTATGTATGTATGTAGGACTTAACATGCATACATCAAATAAAATCATCATTATCCCACAACAGTTTATCACTATTAGAGTTTAAAAAAATGTTATTATAATATATTTTAGCCTCATTTCAAAACAAAAGTCTTGGGAAAACAATCTAAATAATAATAATAGTAATAATAAAATTCTAGTTTTGACTATTTTTTATGTTATAGAAACATATCCATGACTAATTTTCAAATGCTGAATTAAAGGGGAGATTCTGTCTGTCGATGGAAGGCTACTACTAATTCCTCCAAACTATTCCTAGCAGCAACAGAATACCATTATATTTATTCATTGGTTCTGTTTCCTGGCATACTTTGGAAGAAGGAAGGCGCTCCAATGTTCCAAAAGTATATTACCTCTTTAACTTGCCAACAGCACACACAAATAAACACACACATAAAAAAACACACAAACAAACACACAAGCACATAAACACAAACAAACCAACACACACACAAAGACACAAACAAATAAACACACACACAAACACACAAATAAACACACACACACACACACAGATTTTTATTGTGTATACGATATTATTAGCAACTTTGTGCTCAGGGATTGTCTGCTCCATAACTTAGCATAAACGCTAAGTCACACACACACACACACACACCGTGCCTATCCTACCCACACCACCACCTCACACATACACACACACACACACCATTCCGTTCTCACCTCGGCACAGAGTGGGGGGGAGGGAGGTTGTGCAGTACAATAACAACATGTACCAGACGCCCTCTTAAAACAACATGTACCAGACGCCCTCTTAAAACCACAAACTTTTCCCCTCTGACGGTCATCAAGTACCTGTCATCTTCACTCAAGAGAGAGAGAGAGAGGGAGAGAAAGTAAGAGAGAGAGAGAGAGAGAGAGGAGAATTGGGTGGAGCTTAACTAGACCTTCCCCTCTTTTCAAACGGGTGGTAATGTATCTGGACATTGCTGGCATCTCCAAGTAGAGAATGTATATAAGAAGTGAAGTTTAACTAATAGGTAGGATACCTACACTGACTCCCTAAGGGCTATAAACTGTTTCCATAAGAGAGAGACACAATCATATAAGACAAGGCTCATCAATATAATTCCCTGTATAGAGATAAGTATATATAAATAAATTAAGCCTAAAGAAACTTGTGAAGTCAATTACCTAAGAACACCACGACGCCGAGCTCGCTACCTAATACAACAACAACAACAACAACAACTACTACGACTACAACTCCAGAACAAGGTACTGTATCAGATCCTGAACGAGTTAAAGCCTTAGAGGACTGGTACATTTGATGGCAGCGGTGTTTTTGCAACAAGGCAAATTGCAAGGTAAAGACTTCACGGGAGTACAGTGACTAACATAGTTCAAGGCCAAGTTGAAGGAATCTACTTGTAAATTCTCTCAAGTAAGTTCTTCAGTGGGTATAATCTTACGACCTCTAACGAGGGAGATAAACCACAAATTCTTCACCTACAAGAGGCACCTGCTTCAACATAACTGCAACTGACCTACAAGGGGACCTCATCTATTTCACAACAAACAATCATCACTTCATCACTACCATATCGGCGTCCCTGCGTAAATGCTCTCGTCAGGACAATGCCATCACTCCATCACCTCCACGCTGACGCCTCCTTACGTAAATTATCTCGTACAGGCAAGTCAACGTTCATCAACTTCACTCCAATTACGACTGTTAGTGTGTTAGTGTGCGAGCTAACTAATCATCGATTCGTCACTTCACCGTCGTCACCTCTTCACCACATCGTCGCCTCGTCAGACAACGCCCCAACAAGACTTCAACTCGTCGTCAGCGTCGTTGCAACTACAGTCAACTAAAAGTAGGTACACATTACATGTTACATTACATTATTTTTCACTTGTCCACGAACATGTTAGAAAAGAATTAGGTTCCTCATTAACAGCCCAGAAAAAAAAGAAAAGAAGTACCAAATTAAAACAAAAGTAAAGATATTATCCCACATTAATCCAAAGGTATCATAACTAACTTCGAATATCCCTGATAATGATTCATTAGCCTCCGAGCTAGATTCACCTGCCTCCCTAAGTCTCGTTTGTGGTGCCAACACATTTGAGTACATTATTCTGTTTCTCCAACCTTACCCCCATTACAGACTCGATCTGGTATACTATATTAACCTGTATTTTCTCCAACAATGGCTACTCCTCCACAATCTCCTACTGTCTCTGCTCTTCTAACAACTTCTTCTAACCCAACTACCTCTCCTATGCAAGCAATGAGAATTTTACCCACCCACAATTATTCAAAGTACTATACGGGAGATAATCCAAGAGATGGGATTCATCTCTTCTTGCGTCATTTGGAGGATGTGTTTTACCAAGCGAATATAGAGCAGGACGCACATAAGATAAGATTCGTGAGAGAACATATTGCACCAGATAGTCCAGCCAGTTATATATTAACTACAAGTGTTTTTTCTGATCCAAAGAATTTAACGTCATATGCTACATTCAGACAGTCACTTATTGATGTTTTTGGGGATGGTAAACTACATAATTCATTATCATGGGTTCAGAGAATGTTTAAAACAAAGGCAGACAACATAAATACAAGTGAACCAGCAAAAGCACTTGCACTATCAGGGTCTCTAGCTTTAAATTCGAAGGAATCTCGTATCATACATCGTGAATTACAGATTACTCAATCCATGGGGACGAAGATTTTTAATTTTGATGCCACACCTACTCAAGGGGAATCACAGGGAAAACGTTGCAAACACTGTAACGAAAATAATCATATTGCCAGTAAATGTTATAACTTACATAATACTAAGGGAAATTATCCAGGGAAAAGTAATCATACATACAGTCATTTACATGAAGCAAAGTCGCATTCCTTAGATGAATGCATGATCCTTAACAGAATGAAACGGGACTGGCACAATCGAAACATGATGTATGAAACGAGACCGCCACAATATTAAAACGTCCCGAAAATATAACCTGAGGCCCTGTCGTCGCATTTACCAATAATATACTATAATTCCCTGTCCTAGTATCACATAGTAACACCTTAATGATAGACACAGGCACCGCAGTTTCCTTGTTATCGGATAATTCCTTTAACATATTGAGCAAATTAGGTCCCCAGCGGCATTTATAAACCAAGATTGAACAGGTGAAATAGAAGTGTCAACCATGACAGGCAATAAATTACAGGTATTAGGGACACTAACCCTTCCTGTACGGTTAGACAAGGGAACTAACCATATACATATTGAATTTTATATAATACGAAATTATAAACTAGGTTTATCATACCTTATTAAACATACCATGATAATTACCACTAAACATAAAATAATACATTTTAGGAATTAATGTATTCCAATACAGGATTGTCCAGGCCAATATATAAGTCCATGTACTGTTAACCCTATACGTATTGAAAATGAGGGAAATAACCCCATTACCATAAAGGCCATTGCTGCATATAATAATATATTAACTCCAAATTTCATCCATAAATTGAAGGTAAAGCTTCCATCTCATGTACAGCCACAAACTACCGTTCTATTCTTAATAGAACTAGTAAAATAATATATACCCAGGGATTAATTTACTTTAACTAATGTAAACAGTGAAAATGTCACTGATATTAATAAAACATCTACCAATATTCATGTAAAGAAAGGAACTTATCTATGTGATCTGTACAGATGGAAGTTAGACCATATACCACAAGGAAATATTGTATCGGTTCTTACCGAAGGATATAAATAAATAGTCACGTAAGGGAGCAACTTAGAAATTTTGTCAGTGGACGCGATTTTCCACTTTATCGTGATAATCTCATCACCATACTAGCCGCATATCGAAATGCGATTGCCCTACCTGGTGAATCCTTAGGATGAACCAACATTATAAAGCATACCATTACTCTAACATCTCCTTAACCCATTTCCTCGAGCATATAGACTACCGTACCTCATAGTAGGCAGAAAGTTGTAAACGAAATAATAAATGAAATGATGGATGAAGGCATTATTACGAATTCTAACTCCCATTTTAACAGCCCAATGTTTTTGGTTTAAAAAAAAAAAAAAAAAAAAAAAAAAAAAAATAATAATAATAATGGTGAATTAAGGCCAGTCATTGATTGCAGAAAAATAAAGAATGCTACAATTAAAGATAAATATCCCCTCCCTCCTTTAAGATGTTTTGTCTAACATTGGTGGAACAAAGCCTATGATATTCTCCACCTTAAACTTGGTCAGTGGAAACTGGTAAGCAACATTAGATGATAAAAGTCAACCCATTACTACATTTAATACTTCCCATGGTTATTATGAATACATTCGTAGACCATTTGGTTTATGTAATGCTTCATCCACATTTCAGCATATGGTCAATTTTCGTATTGGTTTTATTAATAACGTAGTTATCGCTAATCTCAACGATTTGATTATTTTCTAAAGACGTATATTCACAATCAGTAACATTAAAGGTTATACAGAGATTACATTAGGTAGGCCTCAAACTTTAAATGTCTATGTCTCATTTTCTTACCAGGAAATTATAATTTTAGGTTATACATTAACCGCCACTGTGCTCCATACACAATCTGATAAAATACGAGCAATGAGAGTATTCACTATTCTAAATAAATGTTACTAACATAAAATCATTCTTGGGCTTATGTTCTTATATAGAATCCTTGTAAAGTATTTTCCCAAGTAGCTAATTAAACCCCTAAATAATCAACTCGAGATTTTGTATGGATGCCAAAAAAACAGCTGAGCTTTGAATTATTAAAGGTTAATTAATGTAAGCTTCAATTCTTGCGTTCCCAAATATTCATTGCCTTTTATCACGTGTACAGATGCTTCTTCAGTAGGCTTAGGCGCTGTACTTATGTAAGAGATAGCTATGGGTCTATGTCAGGTATGTGCTAATGCTTAGAGAATATTAAGTACGCAGAAAACTCGTTACTCTGTAACAAAACAGGAAACTTAAGCAATATTATGGGCACTTCGTACTTTGAGAGAAATCGTATTAGGCTATCCTTTACATATTTTCGCGAATTATCAAACGATCCTTGGCTTACTATGACCTCAAACCGTAACGGAAAATTAGCCAGATAATATCTAACAATTCAGGAATTTCTCCCGCATATTGATATTAACTATCTTTCAGGACGATTAAATAAAGTAGTAGATCCCTTAAACAGTCATCTTGTCCTTTTAGTTTCGAGGACACCCATGGACTTTGACCTTAATGCGGTTCGTAAACATTAGCAAACAATTCTATGATGAATGTAATAAAATATTCATTAAAAAACTGAGGATGAAAATAATGGCCCAGAATTACCCAGTCACTTAAATATATTTTCCCTTCATGATATTATTTACAGAAAACTTAGGAAACGTGACGTAAAAACCAATCAAATAGTGATACAACAAATAATTATTCCCTCAGTATTAATTACCCTTATATCATAATGCAGCAGGACATCCTGGGAGAGATAGGTACCTGACCACTCTCCATACATTATAGGCTACTATTAGCATAAACTAAGGGTAGATGATGAAACACATATATCGCTCAGTGCGAAGCATGCAATGCAAATAAAGGCCATACATTTGGACCTGTTCCATGACGGGAATCCCTAATCCTGGACGAATCATGGAACGTAGTAGGAATAGATCTACTTTCCTTACCAATTTCGAATCAGGATGCAAATAAGTTATTACCAATGGTTAACCATTTTCTAGATATTTGGTGGCGGCACCACTACGATAAAAACCGCAATGGTAAGTGCACATATATGTAAAAACCAAATTCATATGACCATATACATGTCCCGATACTATAAAAGGTATCTGATTTCTACGACATTAAGCAAACGTTTGTATTACCATATCTCCCAGCATCTAATGGGTTAACAAAACGGCAAAACCGTAAAATACTAGAAGTACTTCGTGGCACAGAAACAAGGAAAATCCCTCCACATGGGAAGACTGCATCGATATGACGGTCAATAAACACTACAAAACACGGAAATAAAGGGAAAAACTCCACATGAAATACTATATGGCGTATGGATACGTCTTACATATGATATACAATTGCCACAAGAAGCCATGATACAACATGGATAACTACGCTGAACGACAGTGAGTTGCATTTCAACAATTTCATCATGATGAACAAAACAATTTATAGGCTTGCATGGAAATAATGCGTGATCGCCGACATAACAAAACAAATTATAGGCTTGCATGGAAATATTGCGTGATCGCCGACATAACAAAACAATTTATAGGCTTGCATGGAAATATTGCGTAATCGCCGACATAATAAAGCAAATAACTCAAAATGTTCACTCCAGGTGATAACGGGTACCCGATCGAAACTTCACACTTCTTTAGTAGGTAATAAACCTATAATAAAGCATAATTTTACCAGGCGGTTAATATTGTTTATGTAAAGAGAATAAAGAAATTGGTAAAAAGCGCACAAAAATCCAACATCCAAAATAAAACCAATCAATATCTCTGGGACATCAACAATTTCCTCTTCCTAGTAATATTATCCCTACTATTGATGATAATAATATAAACAATTATAAACAAAAACTCCGATCGGTTTCCAATTAAATATAATAATTTTTCTTACAGATGTGGCCCAAATCAACCTATATAATGGTTTTCATTTCTATACTCGCGGCGGCTACAAGCTCTGACGAAGTGCATCAAGCAGATAAAGATGACGTCTACATTCCGAGAGCTCTCGTTTCCAATTTTATCAAACAGTTGAAAAGAAAAAGTAAATAATAAAATATTGGTGACGAACGATATGATCACTATTTCTTTACTAGGTATCTGAATTATTACATAAATTTTCTGCCATTGAGCAGTGGGTACAGATAAGGTATTTAATGATACACTAGTTTTGTTTGACAGGTGTCACACGAATGAATTTACCAATTTAAATGCATTATATTTTGTAATGTCCTTTCACCATTGGGCGCCCTAGGAATGAATTCAGCGACTCAGGTAATATTGCTCGCTTATTATACAAAAATATAATGGCTTAGAGCCATCATCACAGCCCAGAGCGTGATTTGGATATTTTAAGCGAACTTTCATGAGCACTATTTGGTACTGCTTAAGATAGTGGTATACAAGCATTATCCCATAAATAAAAAGGTTGCGGGACAAGCCGTTGCAAATCAGGTTAAGATAACGTAACAGGTATATACTGTATTAGAGTGCAAATCATTGCACAGAAATTAAATACGATTTATAGAACTTTACATGATCAACGAATGAAAAGAACTACATATATGGAATAATCATATCATATTTTAGGCTTCTATTTATTTCTGTGAATTAGCAGGAAAGGAATTGCAGGTGAGGAACTTAGAGAGGAATGACAACCATTTATTAAGAGAGTATTTACTGCGGGTAAGGTAAGATCAACTCACAATTATTACCACTCCAACAGCTACGAAATGTAATGGTACAATCAATGATGAAATACCATCTTAGTTATTATCTTCATACACCTACTTGGTATATTATTATACATTCATGCGTAGTATATTACTACAAGATCATAATCCCATTATTATTCACATGAAAGATAAAATGTTTTTCCCAAGCTACGTACTTCAACAATTCCATATGAAAATGGAAGTAATCCTTTCACATTCGATTTTCATCCAATAAGTATTATACTTAGTGATGATGTCATCTGTGACACACAACACTTCAAGTGCCATGTTGCATATCTTCATATATGTTTGTCTTGCATATTTCTTTGCATTTAAGTTGCATATAAGTCTCCAAAGGATGCAAAATCTCCACTTGCTTGGAATCAACGTAATACTAATCAAGCCCTATATGCATGTACATTCATATCTATTACTAATCAAACTCTCTTTTCATCATCAATTTTAATTTCCACTATCTATACTTACCTGCTGATACACAATTAACATTGATTTACCCTAATCACCCTACACATGGTATGGTTTAAGGCTACTATAAAGAAGCAGACTCATAGGAAATACGATCCAAGGGAATTGTTACCTTGCCTAAAAAACATAAACTTGCTTGAAAACATGACACAATCTTTTCCACCTTTCAACATATTTCATTTAAAGTCGACTTGTTTAACATCTCCTAATTATCAGTTGTTTCGGAAAAAGTGAAACTATTATGTTACTCAATGAGAATAGGATTCAAACATCCTTATTATATAATTTGATTCCTCCATATATTGATCAAAATAAAACTGAGTACCAATGTTTATTATCCAATGTCTTATCTTTCTGGCATGTACTATAATATTTATGTATTGTATAAGACAGTCTACTATACTATTTTTGTATTGTATAAGAATGAACTATCGAGGTATACTGAATTATCTTGTATTGAAAAGAATAAGACTGTTATTTCACAGCCTCAACATAGCAACACGGCCCCCCTCATTAATGTGTGAACCTTTAGCATAGGTTAGCTTATATACACACAATAACATGCACCTAGCTAAACACATTATTTTTATGATGATTTTTATGTGACAATGTATTAATATTCATGTATTAATGATACTGTCTATGTTCAATTATGTACAAGGTGTGCCGATGTCTTAATGTCTATTTTTAAGTTACTATAAATGTCTACATTGTTAATATCTTAGTTATCATGTACCCTACCAACATTGTGAACTGGCCTTCTATTAAATAAAGCATTAACGCCTGGAGGCCAGGCTGGTAGCGGACTGAGCGATGTACAGTACAATAACAACATGTACCAGACGCCCTCTTAAAACAACATGTACCAGACGCCCTCTTAAAACCACAAACTTTTCCCCTCTGACGGTCATCAATTACCTGTCATCTTTCACTCAAGAGAGAGAGAAAGAGAGGGAGAAAAAGTAAGAGAGAGAGAGAGAGAGAGGAGAATTGGGTGGAGCTTAACTAGACCTTCCCCTCTTTTCAAATGGGTGGTAATGTATCTGGACATTGCTGGCATCTCCAAGTAGAGAATGTATATAAGAAGTGAAGTTTAACTAATAGGTAGGATACCTATACTGACTCCCTAAGGGCTATAAACTGTCTACATAAGAGAGAGACACAATCATATAAGACAAGGCTCATCAATATAATTCCCTGTATAGAGATAAGTATGTATAAAGAAATTAAGCCTAAAGAAACTTGTGAAGTCAATTACCTAAGAATGTACCAGTCCTCTAAGGCTTTAACTCGTTCAGGATCTGATACAGTACCTTAGTCCGAAGTGTAGTCGTAGTAGTTGTTGTTGTTGTTGTGGTTGTTGTGGTATTAGGTAGCGAGCTCGGCGTTGTGGTGTTCTTAGGTAAAGTGACTGCACAAGTTTCTTTAGGCTTAATTTATTTATACATACTTATCTCTATACAGGGAATTATATTTAATGCCTTGTCTTATATGCCTGTGTCTCTCTCTTATGGAGACAGGTTATAGCCCTGGGAGTCAGTTTAGGAAATCCTACATATTAGTTCAACTTCACTGCTTATATACATTCTGTTTTGGAAGATGCCAAGTCTATTCAGATAGGGGTGGAGTTCTTGTCTAAGCTCCACCCAATTCTTCTCTCTCTCTCTTTCTACTTTCTCTCCCTTTCTCTCTCTCTCCCACTTTCTCTCCCTCTCTCTCTCTCTCTTTGTTTGTAAAGAGATGACAGCTAAATAAATGAGCTCAGAAGGGAGAAGGAGACCCTCCTTGTGGTTTGGAGAAGGGGGGTTGTTTCAAGAGGGCGTCTGGTACATGTTGTTATTCTACTGTACATCGCTCTATCACGCTACCCGCCTGGCCCTCCAGGCATTAAAGCTTTATTTAATAGAAGGCCAGTTCACAATGTTGGTAGGGTATATGATAATTAACATAGTAACAATGAAGACATGTATAGTAACCTAAAAATAGACATTAAGACATAGGCACATCTTGTACATAAATGAACATAGATAGTATCATTAATACATGAATATTAATACATTGTCACATAAAAATCATCTTAAAATTAATGTGTTTAGCTAGGTGCATGTTATTGTGTGTATATAAGCTAACCTATGCTAAAGGTTCACACATTAATAAGGGGGCGTGTTGCTAGGCTGTGAAATAACAGTCCTATTCTTTTCAATACAACGTAATTCAGTATACCTCGATAGTTCGTTCTTATACAATACATAAATATGATAGTACATGGCAGAAAGATAAGACAGTGGATAATAAACATTGGTACTCAGTTTTATTTTATTTTTTTTTCAATATATGGAGGAATCAAATTATATAATAAGGATACTTGAAGCCTATTCTCCTTGAATAACATAATAGTTGCACTTTTTCCGAAACAACTGATAATGAGGAGATGTTAAACAAGTCGACTTTAAATGAAATATGTTTAAAGGTGGAAAAGATTATGTCATGTTGTCAAGCACGTTTATGTTTATTAGGCAAGGTAACGATCCCCTTGGATCGTATTTCCTATGAGTCCGTTTCTTTATAGTAGCCTGTAACCATACCATGTGTAGGGTGATTAGGGTAAATTAATGTTAATTGTGTATCAGCAGGTAAGTATAGATAGTGGAAATTAAAATTGACGATGAAAAGAGATATTGATTAGTAATAGATATGAATGTACATGCATATAGGGCTTGATTAGTATTACTTTGATTCCAAGCAAGTGGAGATTTTGCATCCTTAGGAGATTTATATGCAACTTAAATGCAAAGAAATATGCAAGACAAACATCTATGAAGATATGCAACATGGCACTTGAAGTGTTGTGTGTCACTGATGACATCATCACTAAGTATAATACTTATTGGATGAAAATCGAATGTTAAAGGATTACTTCCATTTTCATAGGGAATTGGTGAAGTACGTAGCTTGGGAAAAACATTTTATCTTTTATGTGAATAATAATGGGATTATGATCTTGTAGTAATATACTACGCATGAATGTATAATAATATACCAAGTAGGTGGATGAAGATAATAAGTAAGATGGTATTTCATCATTGATTATACCATTATATTTCGTAGCTGTTGGAGTGGTAATAATTGTGAGTTGATCTTACCTTAATCGCAGTAAATACTCTCTTAAGAAATAAATGGTTGTCATTTCTCTCTGTTCCTCACCTGCAATTCATTTCCTGCTAATTCACAGAAATAAATAGAAGCCTAAAACATGATATGATTATTCCATATATGTAGTTCTTTTCATTCGTTGATCATGTAAAGTTATATAAATCGTATTTAATTTCTGTGCAATGATTTGCACTCTAATACAGTATATACCTGTTACTTTATCTTATCTTGATTTGCAACGGCTTGTCCCGCAACCTTTTTATTTATGGGATAATGCTTGTATATTACTATCTAAGTATTACCAAATAGTGTTGATGAAATTCCGCTTAAAATATCCCAATCACGCTCTGGGCTGTGATGATGGCTCTAAGCCATTATTTTTTTTTTTTGTATAATAAGCGAGCAATATTACCTGAGTCGCTGAATTCCTTCCTAGGGCGCCCAATGGTGACAGGACACCTTAGAATATAATACATTTAAATTGGGAACTTCATTTGTGTGATACCTGTCAAACAAAACTAGTGTATCATTAAATACCTTTTCTGTATCCACTGCTCAATGGCAGAAAATTTATGTAATAAGTCAGATACCTTATAAAAATTAATGATAATATCGTTCTTCCCCAATATTTTATTATTTCCTTTTGTCTTTTCAACTGTTTGATAAAATTGTAAACGAGAGCTCTCAGAATGTAGACGTCATCTTTATCCGCTTGATGCACTTCTTCGGAGCTTATAGCCGCTGCGAGTATAAACACGAAAACCGTTATATAGGTTGATGTGGGCCACATCCGTAAGAAAAATTATTATATATCATTGGAAACCGATCGGAGTTTTTGTTTATAATTGTTTATATTATTATTATCAATAGTAGGGATAAAATTACTAGGAAGAGGAATTGTTAATGTTCAAGAGATATTGATTGGTTTCATTGTGGATGTTTGCGCGCTTTTACCAATTTCTTTATTCTCTTTACATAAACAATATCAACCGCCTGGTAAAATTATGCATTATTATAGGTTTATTACCTACTAAAGAAGTGTGAAGATTCGATCGGGTACCCGTTATCACTTGGAGTGAACATATTGAGTTATTTGTTTTATTATGTCGGCGATTACGCAATATTTCCATGCAAGCTCATAATTTGTTTTGTTATGTTGGCAATCACGCATTATTTTCATGCAAGCTCATAATTTGTTTTGTTATGTTGGCAATCACGCATTATTTTCATGCAAGCTCATAATTTGTTTTGTTATGTTGGCAATCACGCATTATTTTCATGCAAGCTCATAATTTGTTTTGTTATGTTGGCAATCACGCATTATTTTCATGCAAGCTCATAATTTGTTTTGTTATGTTGGCAATCACGCATTATTTTCATGCAAGCTCATAATTTGTTTTGTTATGTTGGCAATCACGCATTATTTTCATGCAATCTCATAATTTGTTTTGTTATATTGGCTATCATGCATTATTTTCATGCAAGCTCATAATTTGTTTTGTTATATTGGCTATCATGCATTATTTTCATGCAAGCTCATAATTTGTTTTGTTATGTTGGCAATCACGCATTATATTCATGCAAGCTCATAATTTGTTTTGTTATGTTGGCTATCACGCATTATTTTCATGCAATCTCATAATTTGTTTTGTTATATTGGCTATCATGCATTATTTTCATGCAAGCTCATAATTTGTTTTGTTATATTGGCTATCATGCATTATTTTCATGCAAGCTCATAATTTGTTTTGTTATGTTGGCAATCACGCATTATATTCATGCAAGCTCATAATTTGTTTTGTTATGTTGGCTATCACGCATTATATTCATGCAAGCTTGTAGATCGTTTTGTACATCATGATGAAATTGTTGAAATGCAACTCACTGTCGTTCAGTGTAGTTGTCCACGTTGTATCATGGCTTCTGTGTGGCAATTTTATATCATATGAAAGACGTATCCATACGCCATATAGTATTTCATGTGGAGTTTTTCCCTTTATTTCCGTATTTTGTAGTGTTTATTGACCGTCATATCGATGCAGTCTTCCCATGTGGAGGGATTTTCCTTGTTTCTGTGCCACTAAGTACTTCTAGTATTTTTACGGTGCTGCCGTTTTGTTAACCCATTAAATGCTAGGAGATATGGTAATACAAACGTTTGCTTAATGTCGTAGACATCAGATACCTTTTATAATATCGAGACATGTATATGGTCATATGAAGTTGGTTTTTATATATATATATGTGCACTTACCTTTGCGGTTTTTATCATAGTGTTGCCGCCACCAAATATCTAGAAAATGGTTAACCATTGGTAATACCTTATTTGCGTCCTGATTCGGAATTGTTAAGGAAAGTAGATCTATTCCTACTACGTTCCATGATTCGTCCAGGATTAGGGATTCCCGTCATGGAACAGGTCCAAATGTATGGCCTTTATTTGCATTGTCTGTTTCGCACTGAGCGATATATGTGTTTCATCATCTACCCTTAGTTTATGCTAATGGGGTATTGTATGGAGAGTGGTCAGGTACCTATCTCTCCCAGGATGCCTTGCTGCTGTATTATGATATAAGGGTAATTAATACTGAGGGAATCATTATTTGTTGTATCACTATTTGATTGTTTTTTTTTTTTTTCGTCACGTTTCCTAAGTTTTCTGTAAATAATATCATCATGAAGGGAAAATATGTTTAAGTGACTGGGTAATTTTGGGCCATTATTTTCATCCTCAGTTTTTAATGAATATTTTATTACATTCATCATAGAATTGTTTGCTAATGTTTACGAACCGCATTAAGGTCAAAGTCCATTGGTGTCCTCGGAACTAAAAGGACAAGATGACTGTTTAAGGGATCTACTACTTTATTAATCGTCCTGAAAGATAGTTAATATCAATATGCGGGAGAAATTCCTGAATTGTTAGACATTATCTGGCTAATTTTCCCGTTAGGGTTTGAGGTTATAGAAAGCCACGGATCGTTTGATAATTTGCGAAAACATGTAAAGGATAGCCTAATATGATTTCTCTCAAAGTACGAAGTGCCCATAATATTGCTTAAGTTT
This sequence comes from Petrolisthes cinctipes, assembly GCA_033782935.1. NCBI lineage: Eukaryota > Metazoa > Arthropoda > Malacostraca > Decapoda > Porcellanidae > Petrolisthes > Petrolisthes cinctipes. The sequence continues at coordinate 191,296 of JAWQEG010000505.1, read as the reverse complement.
CCTGTTTTGTTACAGAGTAACGAGTAATCTGCGTACTTAATATTCTCTAAGCATAAGTACATACCTGACATAGACCCGTAGCTATCTCTTACATAAGTACAGCGCCTTAGCCTACTGAGGAAGCATCTGTACACTTGATAAAAGTCAATGAATATTTGGGAACGTAAGAATTGAAGCTTACATTAATTAACCTTTAATGATTCAAAGCTTAGCTGTTTTTCTGGCATCCATACAAAATTTGTATCTTTCTCGAGGGGATTATTTAGGTGTTTTAGTTACTTGGGAAAATACTTTACAAAGATTCTATATAAGAACATAAGACCAAGAATGATTTTATGTTAGTAACATTTATTTAGAATAGTGAATACTCTCATTGCCCGTATTTTATCAGATTGTGTATGGAGCACAGGGGCGGTTAAATGGATAACCTAAAATGATAGTTCCTGGTAAGAAACTGAGACATAGACATTTTAAGTTTGAGGCCTACCTAATGTAATCTCTGTATAACCTTCGTTATAGTTACTTACTATGAAAATAATCAAATCGTTGAGATTAGCGATGACTACGTTATTAATAAAACCAATACGAAAATTGATCATATGCTGAAATGTGGATGAAGCATTACATAAACCAAATGGTCTACGAATGTATTCATAATAACCATGGGAAGTATTAAATGTTGTAATGGGTTGAATTTTATCATCTAATGTTACTTGCCAGTTTCCACTGACCAAGTCTAATGTGGAGAATATCATAGGTTTTGTTTCACCAATGTTAGACAAAACATTTTAAAGGAGGGAGGGAATATTTATCTTTAAGTGTAGCATTATATATATTTTTTTTTTTTTTTTTTTTTTTTTTTTTTTTTGCAATCAATGACTGGCCTAAAATCACCATTATTTGTTTCTTGAAACCAAAAACATTGGGCTGTTAAAATGGGAATTAGAATTCTTAATAATGCCTTCATCCATCATTTCATTTAATATTTCGTTTACCACTTTCTGTGTACTATGCGGTACGGTAGTCTATATGCTCGAGTAAATGGGTTAAGGAGATGTTAGAGTAATGGTATATATTTTTTTTTTTTTCTAATAATTCACCAGGTAGGGCAATCGCATTTTAATATGTGGCTAGTATAGTGATGAGATTATCACGATAAAGTGGAAAATCGGTCCACTGACAAAATTTCTAAGTTGCTCGTACGTGACTATCTATTTATCTCCTTCGGTAAGAACCGATACAATATTTCCTTGTGGTATTGGTCTAACTTCCATCTGTACAGATCACATAGATATGTTCCTTTCTTTACATGAATATTGGTAAATGGTTTATTAATATCAGTGACATTTTCACTATTTACATTAGTTATGTAAATTAATCCCTGGTTATATATTATTTTACTAGTTCTATTAAGGATAGAACGGTAGTTTGTGGCTGTACATGAGATGGAAGATGTACCTTCAATTTATGGACGAAATTCGGAGTTAATATATTATTATATGCAGCAATGGCCTTTATGATAATGGGGTTATTTCCCTCATTTTCAATACGTATAGGGTTAACATTACCTGGACTTATATATTTTGGCCTGGACAATCCTGTATTTGAATACATTAATTCCTAAAATATATTATTTTATGTTTAGGGTTTATTATTATAGTTTGTTTAATAAGGTATGATAAACCTAGTTTATAATTTCGTATTATATAAAATTCATTATGAATATGGTTAGTTCCCTTGGGTAACCGTACAGGAAGGGTTAGTTACCCTAAGACCTGTAATTTATTGCCTATTATGGTTGACAATTCTATGTCGCCTGTTCAATCTTGGTTTATAAATGCTGCTGGGGACCTAATTTGCTCAATTTGTTAAAGGAATTATCCGATAACAAGGAAACTGCGGCGCCTGTGTCTATCATTAAGGGGGTGTTACCATGTGATACTAGGACAGGGAATTATAGTATATTATTGGTAAATGCGACGACAGGGCCTACAGTTATATTTTCGGTACGTTTTAATATTGTGGCGGTCTCGTTTCATGCATCATGTTTCGATTGTGCCAGTCCCGTTTCATTCTGTTATGGATCATGCATTCATTTAAGGAATGCGGCTGTGACTCATGTAAATGACTGTATTTATGATTACTTTCGTTACAGTGTTTGCAACGTTTTCCCTGTGATTCCCCTTGAGTAGGTGTGGCATCAAAATTAAAAATCTTCGTACCCTTGGATTGAGTAATCTGTAATTCACGATGTATGATACGAGATTCCTTCGAATTTAAAGCTAGAGACCCTGATAGTGCAAGTGCTTTTGCTGGTTCACTTGTATTTATGTTGTCCGCCTTAGTTTTAATTATTCTCTGAACCCATGATAATGAATGATGTAGTTTACCATCCCCCAAAATATCAATAAGTGACTGTCTGAATGTAGCATATGACGTTAAATTCTGTGGATTATCTCCCGTATAGTACTTTGAATAATTGTGGGTGGGTAAAATTCTCATTGCTTGCATAGTAGAGTTAGTGGGGTTAGAAGAAGTTGTTAGAAGAGCAGAGACAGTCGGAGATTGTGGAGGAGTAGCCATTTTTGGAGAAAATACAGGTTAATATAGTATACCAGATAGAGGCTTTAATGGGGGTAAGGTTTGGAGAAGGAAAGGAATGTACTCGAATGTGTTGGAACCACAAACGAAACTTAGGGAGGTAGAGGAATCTAGCTTGGAGGCTAGTGAATCATTATCAGGGATATTCGAAGTTAGTTATGATACCTTTGGATTAATGGGGGATTATATCTTTACTTTTGTTTTAATGTGGCACTTGTTTTCTGTTGTCTGGGCTGTTATTGAGGAACCTATTTTCTAACATGTTCGTGGACAAGTGAAAAATAATGTAATGTAACCTGTAATGTGTACCTACTTTAGTTGACTGTAGTTGCAACGACGATGACGACGAGTGGAAGTTTTGTTGGGGCGTTGCCTGACGAGGCGACGATGTGGTGAAGGGGCGACGACCGTGAAGTGACGAAGCGATGATTAGTTAGCTCGCACACTAACACACTAACAGTCGTAATTGGAGTGAAGATGATGAACGTTGACTTGCCTTTTTACGAGAGAATTTACGTATAAGGAGGCGGCGTCAGCGTGGAGGTGATGGAGTGATGGCGTTGTCCTTACGAAAGAATTTACGTAACAGGATCGCCGTAGTGATGAAGTGATGATTGTTTGTTGTGAAGTAGATGAGGTTCTCTGTAGGTCAGTTGCAGTTATGTTGAAGCAGGTGTTTCTTGTAGGTGAAGAATTTGTGGTTTATCTCCCTCGTTAGAGGTCGTAAGATTACCCACTGAAGAAATTACTTGAGAGAATTTACAAGCAGATTCCTTCAACTTGTCCTTGAACTATGTTAGTCACTGTACTCCCGTGAAGTCTTTACCTTGCAACTTGCTTTGTTGCAAAACACCGCTGCCATCAAAATGTACCAGTCCTCTAAGGCTTTAACTCGTTCAGGATCTGATACAGTACCTTAGTCCGAAGTGTAGTCGTAGTAGTTGTTGTTGTTGTTGTGGTTGTTGTGGTATTAGGTAGCGAGCTCGGCGTTGTGGTGTTCTTAGGTAAAGTGACTGCACAAGTTTCTTTAGGCTTAATTTATTTATACATACTTATCTCTATACAGGGAATTATATTTAATGCCTTGTCTTATATGCCTGTGTCTCTCTCTTATGGAGACAGGTTATAGCCCTGGGAGTCAGTTTAGGAAATCCTACATATTAGTTCAACTTCACTGCTTATATACATTCTGTTTTGGAAGATGCCAAGTCTATTCAGATAGGGGTGGAGTTCTTGTCTAAGCTCCACCCAATTCTTCTCTCTCTCTCTTTCTACTTTCTCTCCCTTTCTCTCTCTCTCCCACTTTCTCTCCCTCTCTCTCTCTCTCTTTGTTTGTAAAGAGATGACAGCTAAATAAATGAGCTCAGAGGGGAGAAGGAGACCCTCCTTGTGGTTTGGAGAAGGGGGGTTGTTTCAAGAGGGCGTCTGGTACATGTTGTTATTCTACTGTACAAGAACACCACGACGCCGAGCTCGCTACCTAATACAACAACAACAACAACAACAACAACTACTACGACTACAACTCCAGAACAAGGTACTGCATCAGATCCTGAACGAGTTAAAGTCTTAGAGGACTGGTACAAGGTGATGGAAAGGTTAATTTGTTTTATCGGCGAGTTGTTGTTGTTGTTGTTGGTTTGGTGGCTACGAATTCCTCCAAATTATGTCGAGAAACACGTCACTCTAGTGCAGTCGTTCGTTTCCTGACATAATTTGGAGGAACCAGGGGACTCCAAAAATAACACTCTCCGCCATCAAAAACCCTGTGATCGACTATGAGATTTGGAGGCTTCTGATTCCTCCTGATTATACCACGAAACAAGATTCTTCCATATAGGTGTGTGTGTTTCGTGGCAATATTTGAAGGACTCATTTACCTCCAAATTTCCTGACTACATCACAGGGTCCCTTATTCTGGTTCTTGTTCCTGACATACTTTGGAGGAATCAAGGCACTTCAATATACCAAAAATATATTCTTCCTTTAAGGAGAAAGTACAGTGTTGGTAAATCTGGAGCAAATGATTCCTCCAAAACTATTCCAAGCATCAGAACATTAATTTTGTTAATTTGGTCCTGTTTCCTGACATACTTTGGAGGAATCAAGGGGCTCCAATGTACCAAAAGTATATTCTTCCATTAAGGAGGAAGTACAGTGTTGGTAACTCTGGAGCAAATGATTCCTCCAAACTGTTTCCTGACATACTTTCCTGGTCCTGTTTCCTGACATACTTTGGTGGGATCAAGGCACTCCAATGTACCAAAAGTGTATTGTTCCATTAACGCCATCAACAATAGTATGTGTGTGTGTGTGTGTGTGTGTGCTCTTATCAGTTTTATCTCACCTTTCCATCATTTCACGACTTCATTGTTATTGTTATTGTTAATTGGTTCAGGTATTAGTGGCTTTATTTTGTTTATAATTGTTTTGTATACATATAGATGGATAGATAGATAGAATAATAGATGGATATTTTTATAGGTAGATAGATAGAATAATAGATGCATATTTATTATAGATAGATAGATAGAATAATAGAAGGATATTTTTATAGATAGATAGATACATTCATACATACAGATAGACTGACTGATAGACAGACTGATTGCTAGAATGATAGATAGATATATAGATAGATAGATAGATAGAAAACTAGATAGAATGCTAGATAGATAGATATATACAGAATGTTATGGTCTGTATAGATTTTATGTATATATTTAAAATGAAGATATGAGACTTTATGTTGATTTTATGCATTTTGACACACACACACACACACACACACACACACACACAGAGGTGCATATAGGCTGTAATATTTTGTGAAACTCAAATATCGAATTTTTGCGACACCCTAATTCCTAAGTATTAAGAAAAGTTTGCATATAATATTTTCTATGTTTGAGAAATTACTGTATTCGTTGATGTATGTGAACTAGATTTGCAGACATATCTTAAATCTCTTTAACTTTGGAACATATGCAAGAAAATCCACGGTGTTAACGATGACACAGTACCGGTACGATGATGCATGACTCCTTAGACACACTATGGAGCCATCGTACGGTAACCACACCATCGACAACACCACGAAAGTTTGTTCATGCATACATACGAACGACCCTTTACAAACTTCAACTAAAACACATAAAAGTTACGAGGCCTATGTAATTTTTTGTATATTATTATTCCCTGTTATTTCAGTATTGTTCGTTTCATCCTCCAGTCGAGAGATAACTATTATATCTGTGTGTGTCATCCGTTTCATTTCATTTGTTGCTAAGACAGATAGATGAAGTTGTACCCTAAGATCAACAACATCTCTCTCTCTCTCTCTCTCTCTCTCTCTCTCTCTCTCTCTTATACCACCAAGGTTGTTCCCTCTGTGTTGCCTTTGATGTGTCAGGTTAGTTCGTAGTTTTCTGTTTTATTTTCCAAGTGCAAAACATATTTTATTTTTGGTCAGGGGTATATTCAGTAATTTAATTTTTATTTTTTTAAACGTATTTTTATTTTACTGAACACAACTACAGCAAGGACAAGTATACCTGGCAGCTCATATCTGTGACTAAAATTAAAATAGGTGTGTGTGTTCTCTCAAGTTATACTGTAAAAAATGGGGGGATGATCATTATTTTTTTTTTTTTGTATATTGTTATTTTTCGACCGGGTTTAATTATTCCAGAAGTTAATTAATTAATGGTGTACTCTCGTCAAACGTTTGCCATTCCTGCCGACTATCATATTATTTTCTTTTCTGATTATCCTGTTAACCTGAGTTCATTTGCGGCCTCTATTTTACGATCTTTTATGCTAGGTTAGGTTAGGTCAGCTTACATTTCACTAGGTCAGGTTTAGATTCGGTTGGGTTTGGTTGGGTTCGGTTACGTTCAGTTGGATTCGGTTGGGTTCGGTTGGGTTCGCGTCACTTGTGTATATTCTTCCATTATTCAGTATGTGTATTTCTGTCTATCGTCTCTCTGGCTAGGTTACGTTAGGTTTGGTAAGGTTAGGCTAGGTTAGGTAATCTTAAATAAGGTTAGGATAGGTGATCTTAAATAAAGTAAGGTTAGGTTAGATTAGGTTGGATTCATGTCACTTAATGATTACCCTCTCACTGCAGTTTAGGTTAGGTTGGGTTAGATTTGGATAGGTTAACTTAGGTCAGGTTAGGCTTGGGTAGGTTAGGTCGATCAGGTTAGGCTGGGTTAGGTTCGGGCAGGTTAAATTAGGTCAGGTTAGGTTTGGGCAGGTTAAGTTAGGTCATGTTAGGTTTGAGTAGGTTAAGTTAGGTCAGGTTAGGTTTGAGTAGGTTAGGTCGGTCAGGTTAGGTTGAGTTAGGTTTGTGTATGTTAAGTCAGGTCAGGTTAGGTTTGAGTAGGTTAGGTCGGTCAGGTTAGGTCAGGTTAAGTTTGAGTAGGTTAAATTAGGTCAGGTTAGGTTTGAGTAGGTTAGTTCGATCAGGTTAGGTTGGGATTGAGTAGGTTAGATCGGTCAGGTTAGGTCAGGTTAAGTTTGAGTAGGTTAAATTAGGTCAGGTTTGGTTGGGTTCACGTTAATCCTCTAATGTTTATACTCATCCCAGGTTCATTTGTTGGTGGTGTTTACCAGTCACTGCCCACACCAGCCTCACATTGTGTTCAGGTATGCAACACACGAACACAGAGTAATATATTCATGCGTGTCTTTGATGGCTGCATGCTTTGACGGACTAATTGGTTCATGAGATTTTGACAGTGGATTAAAATATTCACAACATTTTAATCAATTGCGTTGTGTTGGTTCAAACGTCTCTCTCGTGCACGGCCATGTATTTTACTGTAAATTGTTTTGGGCTGAAAAAAAAACAAAACATTTATTTGATTCGTGCACACACACACACACACACACACACACACACACACACACACTCTCTCTCTCTCTCTCTCTCTCTCTCTCTCTCTCTCTCTCTCTCTCTCTCTCTCTCTCTCTCAAGTGGACAAGTGTAAAGTGATGCACATAGGTCCAGCCAATCAGAGAGCCAGTTACTCTTTGTTGGGAAGTGAAATTAGTAGTACTGACTTGGAGAAAGACTTAGGTGTACTGATCAGCAGTGACCTCAAATTCTCCAAGCAGTGCCTCGAAGTAGAGAAGAAAGCCCAGAGGCTTCTTGGTTACATAAAGAGGCAATTTAAATTTAGAAACAAAGAGATAGTCCTCACTCTGTACAATTCCTTGGTTCGGCCACATCTGGAATATGCTGTGCAGTTCTAGTCGCCGACTCTCAAGAAAGACATTGCGAGGCTTGAGAGAGTCCAGGCTAGGGCCACCAAACTGATCCCATCAATAAAGCACATGGGCTATCAGAGAAGGCTGCAGGCACTAGGTCTCTTCTCATTAGAGACGAGACGCTTGAGAGGTCAACTAATTGAAGTTTTCAAAATCCTTCGTGGATATGAAAACATTGATTATCAGTGCCTGTTTAGCTTAAACACTAATGCAACTAGAAACCATGGATGGAAACTAGACTTGAAACGCTTCCGCCATAATACGTTAGGTAATTTCTTCACATATAAAATCTGCAATGTCTGGAATCAGCTACCAGCAGAGGTAGTTGATAGTTCCTCGATAGAGCAGTTCAAGAAACAGTTAGACAAAGTTCTGCCAAGCCTGTTAGAGTTAAAGTGATTGTTTCCTCCTTTCCTGCACAAAAATTTCCTAGTCCGGCCTTTTTTCCTCCGGGTTAGGTACATTTCCATTTCCATACCCGCAATGCAGGTGGGAGAGGTGGGTGGGGAGAGCCTTCTCTTTACTATACTTTTCTCTCACTATTAGTTAGCAACTACTATGGTATGGTATGGGTCGCAAGACCTTTTGAGGTGCTACTTGTCCTTGTAACTCCTTGTAACTCTCTCTCTCTCTCTCTCTGCTAAAAACCAACCTTTGCGTCACCAGCTTCATTACCTTCACCAAAGTCCATCTAACAGTGTGAGTCAGAGAAGGTACAGAGGAGTGGTGGGTGTGTAGAATCAATCATCCTATGTGTAGACTATTCCAGACACGACAATGTCCTTACTACAGTAATACTACTCTAAAGCTGCCATCCCTCAGTGACCTTCACCAACACACACTAACAAGGTTTGGTGATGGACGTCTAATATATCAATAATCTCGTCACTATCACGTACTGCCACCTGCCATACCCCGTCTGACTTAACTAACCTAACCAAACTTAACCTCACCTATAACTAACCTAACCAAACCTAACCTAATCTATAAACTAACCTAACCTAACCTAACCTAACTTATAACCTAACTTAACCTAACCTAACTTATTACCGAACCTAACCTAACCTAACTTATAACCTAACAAAACCTAAACTAACCTATAAACTAACCTAACCTAACCTAACCTATAAACTAACCTAATCTAACCTAACTTATTACCTAACCTAACCTAACCTATAAACTAACCTAACCCGCCCCCCCCCCCACCCTCATATTTAAACAACCTAATGACATAAATGTAATTAATCTGAACCCCCCATATATATGTGTCACTCATTCATATTCGCCCCCCTCAACTCCACACATAATTAGCATTTTAAACAATGTGTGGCAACTGGTCCGTGTACAGTTGCACGCAGTAGTTCTTTGTCAGACTTGAAAAAAAAAAATACCACATCAAAATGGGATACTGTGTGTGTGTGTGTGTGTTTGTGTTTGTGTGTGTATGTGTGTGTGTGTGTGTGTGTGTGTGTGTGTGTGTGTGTGTGTGTGTATGTGTGTGTGTTTGTGTGTGTATGTGTGTGTGTTTGTGTGTGTGTGTGTGTGTGTGTGTGTGTGTGTGTGTGTTTGTGTGTGTGTGTGTGTGTGTGTGTTTGTGTCTGTGTTTGTGTTTGTGTGTGTGTGTGTGTGTGTGTGTGTGTTTGTGTGTGTGTGTGTGCGTTTTGTGTTACCTGCCAATAATTATGCATCCATTTCCTTTAAACCAATAACTATGACCTTACACAATGCTTCTATTTGAGTCCATCTGTTTGGACAACACGATATTAAACTTTATATTGTATTCATTTACGGGGGTGCGGGAATAGGGGACAGGCTTGGGGGGGGTGGGGTTTAGGGGATGCAGGAATAGGGGGACAGGCTTGGGTGGAGGGGTAGAAAGCCTGTTCCCTATTCCCGCACCCCCCTAACTCCCCCCCCAGCCTGTCCCTCTACTCCCGCACCCCCCCAAGCCTGTCCCCTATTCCCGCACCCCCCTAATCCCCCCCAAGCCTGTCCCCCTATTCCCGCACCCCCTTAAAGGGAAAGTATACATTTGGTACATTGGAGCATCTTGATTCCTCCAAAGCATAGCCAGGAAACGGGACCACATGAACACAAATAATGGTGGCTTGTTGTTGCTTGGAATAGTTTGTAGGAATCAGTTGCTGCAGATTTGCCAACACTGTACTTCCCCCTTAATTAATATCATGTCACACACACACACACAACACACACACACACACACACGCACACACAAATTTATTATCGTGTAATATCAAGAGACAGATTACCTCGCTGTGTGTGTGTGTGTGTGTGTGTGTGTATAGGTGGTCTTGAGGGTAGAGTGATGTGGGTTAATTGGAGGCTATTGATTTCTCCAAGCTGTGCCACAAAACGGACAGTCTGTGTTATATGTATACGCCTTGGGGAGTCTTGTTTGTTTCTTGGTACGTTGAGGAGGAATGGGTCGCCTACAGTAAACCAGCTGCAACAACTTGTCCCCTTTAATCTAACTTCTCCCTTAAGCTGTGTTCTGTAATTACCAGTTGTGTAGTGTTTCTGTCCGTCTCTCTGTCCGTCTGTCTGTTGGGCTCTATGGCTATCTGTCTGTCTGTTTCTATCTCTGGCTATCTATCTGTCTGTTAATTTATATTCCCCCCTTCAACTCTCACTCAACCCCCCCAACACTCACCCCCCCAAACACTCACCCCCCCCCAACACTCACCCCCCCCCAACACTCACGCCCCCCCCAACACTCATACCCCCCCCAACACTCACCCCCCCAACACTCACCCCCCCCCAACACTCACCCCCCTCAACACTCACCCCCCCCCAAACACTCACCCCCCCCAAACACTCACCCCCCCCCCAACACTCACCCCCCCAAACACTTATCCCCCCCAACACTCACTGGATATTTTTGGAGGAATGATTTACCAACACTGTACTGTACTTTCCACTTATTTGAGTTCTTTCATATTATACACTGTCCTATACATCCATCCATCCATCAATTCACTCATCCACCTATCCATCCATTCATCCATCCATCCATTAATTCACTCATCCATCCATCAATTCACTCATCCATCCATCCATTCACTCATCAATTCATCCATCCATCCATCCATTCACTCATTCATCCATTCACTCATCCATCCATCCATCCATCAATTCACTCATCCAGCCATCCATTCACTCATCCATCCATCCATCCATCCATTCACTCATCCACCTATCCATCCATCCATTCACTCATCCATCCATACATCCATCCACCCATCAATTCACTCATCCATCCATCCATCCATCCATCCATCAATTCACTCATCCATCCATCCATCCATCCATCCATCTGCTGAGAATTGCCAAGTGTTTCTGAGACCTGGATGGATTGGACTCGTTGGTGATTCAGCAGACAAGGTATAGTTGGCGAATAATGGAGAGAGAGAGATATATATATGGTATATGTGTGTGTGTGTGTGTGTGTTGAGGTAGAAAAGTTAGAAATTAGAAATTTCCCAAGAGATGCCTGTTTGTCACCGTGTTCTTAATTAATCAAGTCTCTCTCTCTCTCTCTCTCTCTCTCTCTCTCTCTCTCTCTCTCTCTCTCTCTCACACACAGTCTATCTATCTATCTATCTATCTATCCACCTATCTTCCTATATACACTTATCTATCAGTTTCTTAGTACACTTCAGGTTGCCAAGTCAACCAGACGAAACACACACACACACACCATGAGTGGTACTGGAGAGTGTGTACATTAGTGGAGGAGTGTATTAAATAGGAGTGTTCATACAAATACTGTAACAAAATGACATCAGTGACTGGTTTGTTCTCTCTCTCTCTCTCTCTCTCTCTCTCTCTCTCTCTCTCTCTCTCTCTCTCTCTCTCTCTCTCTCTCTCTCTCTCTCTCTTTTTTTTTTTTAAACATATCTGTAGCAGTTGTTTACTGCCCAAAGAAACACTATCGTGTGTTACCTATTTGAAGGGCAACCAGTATATACATAGTAAAATACATATTATCATTGACCTCACTTCACTGTATATCACTACACTTCACTACACTAACGTCAGTGTTATACAGTTTAGATACATTGAACTTTACTTAATAAATTTCTTTTAAGTGACGAGGGTCAGTAGAGTGGGCTGCATTCTTCTCCATTTATGTGCTGCCAACTTCACACCTTGGGTGTTCATCTCCCGAATGTTAGGGATACATGTAGTGAAGATGTTCCACATCTGGGATACACGGCCCACAAATGTTCACTGGTGTTGAGAGGAATGGGAATGTGGCACCTCCACTGTGTCACCACCATTTGTCACCGTTCTCGTGACCTGTGTAGTGATCCTTGAAGGCTGACACAACCCAGCCAGGTGTCGCACCTCTTGCACCAGTGCCTTGTGGAACACCACCAGTGCTGCAACATCCCTGCGGTGTTCCAGTGATTCAAGGTGGCTTGTAGGTGGTGGCTGTATAGGGGGTCCTACAGCTTCCACCAGACGTAGGGCACGTCTCTGGATATCGTCCAGCCTTTTAGTATGTGAGGCGGCACACGACATCCAGGAGAGGGAGGCATACTCAATATAAGGTCTTATCTGGGCCTTGTAGAGTACAAGCCTACCACTCCTGTCCAGGAAACTCGCTATTCTGCGTAAGGCAGACACTCTGTGGGAGGCTTTCTGGGCAATGTGCCTGATATGTGTATCAAATCTGAGTCCTCGATCCACCTCCACTCCCAGGATTTTGATGGCTACCTGGAGTGGAAGAGAGACACCATCACAGCGTACCCTCCCTTCCACTGCTGTCCCAGCAGCAGGGGATCGAGAGACCACCATTGCCTGAGTCTTTTCCGGGGCAAAGGTCACCTGCCAACGTTCTCCCCACTCCTGTATTACCCTTAGCTGTTGGTTGATCTCGTCAGCCACTTGTCCACTGTCATGTCGAGGGTATGTACAGGAGAGGGTACAGTCATCAGCGTAGGCCGAGATCGATGGCAGCTGCTGGAGAAGGTCATCTATTAGTGCATTTGTCGCGGCTTCTAGCCGCTTAAATTGTATTTATTGGTTGTGAAACCAGCACAGCTGGATTGCTATAGAATACGCCCCTTCACAAGCCCAGGCCCCGTATAGGCATAATCTGGGTTGGAAGGGTCAATTCCGTGACGTTCATCAGAAGTAAATAAAATTCAAATCTGGCGCTGTACTGATAGTGGAGCCACCTGGTGGTGGCGCGGTGAGGTATTAAGCTCCTCCTCCGCTGAATACCGCTCGCTCACTCCAATGAGAAAGAAGTGAGTGCCTGCCGCATCGGGAGGTGGGTGGGACAGTAAAAGCTGTGCTGGTTTCACAACCAATAAATACAATTTAAGCGGCTAGAAGCCGCGACAAATGCACTATTATTGGTATAGTGAAACCAGCACAGCTGGATTGCTATGCATGCGATGCGGTAGGTGGGAGGTGAGGTGGAGGCAATCACGTGCTAGTTAAGAGTGGTTGAGAGCGGAGGGCAGGAAAGGTAACCGAGCCCGGTGAGGCAGAAGCTAACGCCCCTCCCGACACTGGCTAGGTGAGTAGCCGTGGTGGGGCAGAAGTAGCTTATACCATATACCCGTAGACCATTCTGTTATAGACCAGAATTGTTACACATAAAGTCTTTATAGGCAGACTCGAGGGTTCGGGTCTAGGAGAGGAGGGGGGAGGTGACCATGGCAACCCCCCCCCCCTTTAATCAAGTCTTCTGAGTTAGGGCTATGGCCCTCGCTCAGGTAATGTGATCCCGAGGGGATGAAGGAGGACACTAGGATCCAGATATCCTGTGTAATAATATCTCCTGTCACTCATCATAGTAAAGTAATTGTTTGGAAAATGAATACACAAGAATTCCGTAACAATGTAATTTATTTTTGTCTCCCTCACCATATGTACACGTAAAGAATGGGGATGAGCATGAAGTTGTACAAGATGTGGATGAGGTATGGGATGATAGTGACGGGACTTAAATCACCCGACCTTTTCTCTTCGGGCGGCCCCTCCCCCCCATGTGTCTCCCGCGGGGACCCTGGGGAATAGAAGGTGGAGTACCCATAGCCACACAGGGGGTAGGGGAGAGCGAGTGGAACAGGTACCTCGTCCTGAAGGAGGAAGTGGAAGCCCAGCCCCCCAAATCCCTGACCCTCTCCACCGAGTGAGTCCTGAGGAAGGCGAGGGAGGCGGCCACGCCCCTAACGCTGTGAGCCCTCGGGGCGTGTCCGGGATCCCCGTTCTCTATCACTCGGCAGAGAAGGCGAGCGATTGACCTAGGGAAGAGAGGGTTACCGGACCTAGAGTTGTAGAAAAGGTGGTCCGGAGAAGCCCCTCTCGTCGCCTCCACGTATGCTACAAAGGCGTGGACTGGGCAGAGGGGGTGGAAATTTCCATCCCTCAGGAACGAGGGTACTGCGAGAGGGCCAATTCTGACGTCAGCCTGCTCGTTCTTAGCTAGAAAAGCAGGAGAGGGGGAAATGGTTAAGGAAGTAAGGTTAGGGGTTACGGAAGAAAAGGCTGTGTGACGGGTCAGGGCTGCCAACTGAGATGCCCTGTAACCTGTAGCTAAGGCGAGCAGGAAGAGAGCATTCTGGAGGAGGTGACAAACCTCCAGAGGGACCCCCTCGAAGGTCAGGTAGGAAAGGACGCGGTGAAGGGACCAGGAGGGTGTCTGGGCCCGGTGAGGTGCGGTCCCCGCCCGAATCCCCATCCTCAGGAGAGAGAGAGGCCTCTCCGAAACCTTAATGTTAAAACCCAGGAGGAGGGGATCAGACAGGGCTGCGTAATGCGCAAGCACCGTCGCCGGGGCCCTGTTGGTGGAATCGGCGAGCCACGTGAGGAATTCCAGGACTGTGTCCTCCGAGATGACCCTGGAGGGGTGTCTTCGCAAGAAGTCCTGGAATCTTTTCCAGCACGATTCGTATTGTCGCACCGACGACTGACGATGAGCCCTCAACATCTTGTCCACTGTCTCCTTAGTGAACCTTTTGCTGAGGACTCCCCGTAGAAACTCCAAGCGTGTAGTTTCAGTGACGCTTGGAGTGGTGCAGACAGGGTGCTGGAGAGGCACGCCGATCCCAACTGAAGGGGATGAGGGCACCACCGGGACAACTCTCCGAACCACGGCTGTGCTGGCCAGAGGGGGGCTATGAGGAGAACCCTCCCCCTGAACGTGCGCAGCTTGAGGATCGCCTTCAGGAGGACTGAAGTGGCTGGGGGTGGGAAGAGGTAGAGATGCCCCCACCTGTTCCAGTCCTCTGTGAAGGCGTCCGGGCCTCCCGCCTCTGTTCTGGATGAGAATGTCAGGAACAGAGGGAGTAGGGCCGTGGATGGGGAGGCGAATAGGTCCACCTCCGGTGTCCCGTAGCGAAGGCAGAGAGACTCGAACACAAGGGGACGCAGTTGCCACTCGACTGACGTCCCCCTGAACCTGGATAGGGCGTCCGCCCAATCGTTCTCCCGCCCTGGCACGTAGCGGGCCGAGAGGTGAATGTCCCTCTTGGCCGCTATTGCGAAAATCTGTTCTGACAGGGACAGGAGAATTTCCGACCGTGCGGTGCCCTGTTTCTGTAGGCACTGCACGGCCGCAATGTTGTCCATATCGAAGCAGACGCCTATCCTGGCAAACTGAGGGTGTCTGTTGAGCCATTCCTTCGCTACCATCAACTCCCGGGCGTTGATGTGCAGTAGCCTTTCCCCTTCCTTCCATCCCCCGCAACGTTGATGTCCCAGGCAAGACTGGTATCCCCAGCCTACGTCCGATGCGTCTGTCGCCACCGTGATCCCCGGGGGAGGGAACACCCAGGGGACCCGCTGACGCAGGGCACCGGGACGTAGCCAGGGGCGAAGGAGGCGGTGGAGAGAGGGGGACACTTGCCTGGGAAGGTCCCTGTGTGCGGGGGACAGGTGGAGGTTTACCTCCCGCGTCAGCCTCCTGTGTTTCAATCGTCCCAGGGGCATTG
The DNA here is from genome assembly GCA_033782935.1 of Petrolisthes cinctipes. Classification (NCBI taxonomy): domain Eukaryota; kingdom Metazoa; phylum Arthropoda; class Malacostraca; order Decapoda; family Porcellanidae; genus Petrolisthes; species Petrolisthes cinctipes. The sequence continues at coordinate 175,451 of JAWQEG010000505.1, read as the reverse complement.
CAGGGGCCGCGAAATTTAGGGACCCGAGCAATGATTCCCACTGGCGGCGAGAGAAAGTACGGGAAAAATGCGCCTGGCGGACGTGGCGGAGGGTCCGGCGGGCGTTGTCTGGAGCGAGAGAGAGGGTGGCCGAAAGATAGTCCCACTCTATTCCTAGCCAACACAGCTTGTGAGTGGGGGTGAGAGAGGACTTGGGGATGTTCAACAGGAACCCCATTTCCTCTAGCACTCCCCTCGCTACCCGGACGTTGTTTGCTACCTGCTCCTTGGAAGGGGCGTGAAGCAACCAATCGTCCAGGTACATGAGGGTGGGAACACCCGCCTCTGCCAGACGGGATGCCACCACCCTCACGAGTTTTGTGAAGACTCGCGGAGCTAGAGAAAGACCGAAAGGGAGCCTGGTAAACTGGAACGTCTCGGTCCCCACCTGGAAGGCCAGAAAACGGCGAAACCTGGGGTGGATCGGGACGTGCCAGTACGCATCCTTGAGATCCAGGGATGCTAACCAGTCTCCCTTCCTCAGAACTGTGCGGACCTGAGCAACCGAAACCATCCTGAAATGTAATGTTTTCACGAATTTGTTTAGCTTGCTCAGGTCCATCACCAATCTCGTTTTTCCCTGGTCCTTTTTGGGGACCGTGAATAAACGAGAAAGAAAGACCCTTCCCGTCGCCCGCTCCACTACCCCTTTTTCCCGCATTTCTAACACAAGCGGGACGACCGAAAGTGACACTTTGGTTGAGGCAGGAGGTAGACGTAGTGGCTGTAACGGGAAGAGACAGGTGTCAGTGAGAGTACCGTTAATCCTAATCCCCCGGGGCCCGAGGGTCCCGGGGTGGTTGGAGGGTAAATGACGGGAGAGGCAGAGATTTTGACCGCAAGGGAAAATCTGATTTTGACCTAACGGTAACCCAAGGACGGGATTAGGCATAATTCATATGTCAGAATAGGAAAGATGACAGTTACTCACCGGAACAGTAATCCAGGGCCATGACAGGCCCTGGCGAATTATCCTTGCTGCCCAGCCGTGGGCGGGCCAGGCTGCTGACCACCCTGTGAGACAGCCCAGAGTGGGACCCTCAAGTGGAGCGGTCCTTCTGGGAGGGGTGGTTGAAGGAGGACTTGGGCTTGGAGTAGGACTTGGAGCCCTGTCCCCTTCCCCGAAACGGCTGCTGGCCCCTCTGGGAGGGCCTGTTGTGTGCTCTCGGGGGAGTGGGATAGGAGGGCCTCGGTAGCCTGGAGGGCTGGGAGGGCCTCCGGGGCTGGTAGGCTGGTCTGGATGGCTGTGGGGCACGTGGCCTATGGACAAACAGAATGATTAGGAACCAAAGTAGACCCGAAAATCCTTCCATTTCACCCCCGTGACAACTCGGGTAAGACGAACACGAGAGGTACTTACTTGGAGGTGGAGGGTTTTGGTAAATTGATTACCGCTGGGAGGGAGGCGAAGATTGTGTCTGTCGCTGGTTGGTCAAAGAGGGCAGGGGACAAGGGGGCAGCTCGCACCACTCCCCTCTGTGCCATCTCCGGCGCAGATTTAACCGCCGCCTGGCGGGCTGCCAGTCTCGCCTCGGCGAAAGCCTTCGCCTCCTCCCGCATGAAGTGGGTCGCCATCGCCGCCACGCCCTCCATCACGGTGGCCATGGAAGAGAGGGTGTCACTGTAAGGGGTAAACAAGGAAAAGACCGAGCGAACCCGGGGATAAGTACCCGGGAGTAACAGAGAGACCCTCTACCCAGTATCCCTAATAAACATGACACACGAGTAAGGTACTCACGCTAGCTGTACACCCGACATCTCGTGGTAGGAGTTGGTAAGGGCGTTGAGGCAGTCCCTTATCAACGAGGCGGCTGCCCCCGTGGAGATGGTGTGGGCCAACTCTAGACGGGTAGCAGACTCCGCCTGTCGCAACTTGCCATCGGGCTCCTTCAGCTGATAGGGGACCGGGGGCTCCTTCTTCGTCTTCCACAGGCACTCCCTCAAGCCCGGGGGGGCCCGGGAATGAGGGAGGATGACGGGGAAAGACGGAGGAGGGGGCTTCCTGGGCGCGTTGTTTCTCTGGTGGTCCAGGGACTTAAGGAGATGGGCTGGAATGTCCAGGTCCCCTTCGCCCTTATCCCCCGGGAAGTACGCGTCCGGGGAAAGGAGGAGCGCCGTGTTACCGTGGGAGCGGTCAATCCTCCAAGCCCCGGACAAGTGTAGCTGGCTGTACTCCACCAGAAAACCCATCGCGTCCAGGGTCGCCGCAGAGGACACCCTAGATGAAGTGGGTACGGGCGCTGAGATAGGACGGACCTTGTAGAAGGGAATAGCCTCGCCCTTCTCATCCGCCCCCCACTTTACCAGGACGTCATCCCTCCGGATCCACACGTCTGGTTAAGCCGTGTCCGGAGACCAAGCCACCAGTCTGCCCTCCTCCGAAGAGTGGGTCCAGGTAGGAGGGAGAAGAGACCAAGAGTAGGGAAGGTATCCGTCTCCCAAAGGAGGGGGTGACGGGGACGGAGGTGCGGAGGTAACCAACTCCTCAGCTACGTCCCCCGACGGAAACTCGAGTCCCGGGGAAACGGGAGGCACGAAAAGGACTCCCCCATCCCCGGGAGGACTCACGCCCTCGACGGGAGCAGTAGCGGGAGGCGGGGGAAAAAGAGCGGGTTCCGTAGCGACAGCCGGAGGCTGCGCGACGGACGCCCCAGGAAAAGCGTGAGGAATAAGGGTGTGGAAGATCTTAACTATCTTCCTCGACGAGGGGCTGTCCCCCCCCCCGCTTACCCTTGCGGGATTTGCGGGCGGGCGAAGGAGAGCTCCCCGACGACGAGGAAGAGGAAGAGGACGACGAAGAAGAGGAGGAAGGAGAACGGTGACGAGCACGGGACTTCCTGGAGTGGCGGGACCTCTTAGCTGAACGCTTGCGTCCTCTAGAGAGGCCTGAGGAGCCAGCTCTAGCAGGAGGCGAAGCTGGGGGTTCCCTGCTGGGCCCTTGTACCGGTGAGGTAGTCGGGAGAACCAGCGCGACAGACTCGCTCGTTTCCCGGGGGGCTAAGCCCCGAGAAGGAGTCGTAGTACCGTCTAGGGAAGGAGGCTCAATCTCTCGGGCCTCAGGAGGTTCTAGCCCCTGAGACTCCGAGAGACAGGAAGAAGGGTAACGGGTCCTGAATAAACCCAGGTCCGCTCCCAAAATCGGGTCCACCCACGCCAAAGAAGAACCGTCTCGTTTGTGGGCCATTCTCCTAGCCCTCGTCCACGCCATACGAAGAGAAGCAAGGGCGGGGAGCTTGGAGCGGGCAGAAGGGGAGGTAACCCGACACAACTCAGCCCAGGGGCGGCACACACCACACGCCAAAGGGTCGTAACCCAAGGGAGTGAAGCAGGGTGCGTGAGGCGAACAGTGCAAGTGTCTGTCAGGCGAGACCCGCACGGTACATCCCGAAGCAGCACAAAGGGCACGAGTAGGCTGAGGGAGAAAAGAATACACAAACATGGGTTAACACGTGCAAACACTGGAACACAGAAGACACGAAACCCATCCTCCCCGAAGGAAAGAAGCGCGGGACACGCCCGCTGTACCCGGGGACCAGGACACGATCCCCCACACTCGCGCACCCGACCAGGGAAAAACCCCGTAAAACCAAAACAGCCCGCCACATGGAGCGGGTAAAAGAGGGCCCCCCGGACAGAAGGATCCAGAAGGAGGGGGAGGAGGGGACCCGGTAGCCTGAGAAGAAACACTCCAGGCTAAAAATAATGGAAAAACACCAAAAATAAAATAAAAAAAACCCCGCCCGGGAGAGGAAGAGAAAACCAGGGCACAATTCTCACTCCCCTTTACCGAGAGGGGACACATAATAATCGGGGAAGGCAAGAGGAAGGGCTGCAAAGACCCCATGTGCTCACTACGTGGGGAGGTGAAGTCCCACGTGGCGCCCACTAACCTCGCTAAAACCCCCAGAAACCCCGATAAAATACACACGAAGAATGTACTAGTGGCAGGAGGAAAGGTGAAAGGGGGGGAAAGACGGAGAAAAACTCCGAACAAAGGGGCTGAAAAGCCCCCCTTCGCTAAGGAAAAGAGAACTCAGTCCTAACGAAGAAAAAACCCCCATAAACACCTAAAACCCTCCTAGAATACACACACGATACATCTGCAAAGCAGGCTAGCCACTAGAACACAAAAGAAACAATAGCAGGAACACGTAACACAATACCATAGCGTAGCAGCGAGGAGCGTGGATGTTGACTGAGACGTGTTCCGCGACAGAGTTAGCGAGCGGTATTCAGCGGAGGAGGTGCTTAATACCTCACCGCGCCACCACCAGGTGGCTCCACTATCAGTACAGCGCCAGATTTGAATTTTATTTACTTCTGATGAACGTCACGGAATTGACCCTTCCAACCCAGATTATGCCTATACGGGGCCTGGGCTTGTGAAGGGGCGTATTCTATAGCAATCCAGCTGTGCTGGTTTCACTATACCAATAAATATATGTTCCAGAGGACTGGTCCCAGCACTGAGCCCTGTGGGACTGATGCCTCCACTGGGAGGGACTCAGATGCCTGCCCATTTACAACTACCTGGAGAGTCCTTCCTTGAAGGTAGTTACCCAGGAGGTGAAGGAGGTCACCTTGGATGCCTTTGGCACGGAGTTTTTCCAACAGTCCTCCATGCCACACCCTGTCGAAGGCACCTGCTATATCCAGGGCAACCACAACAGTGTCCAGGCCGTTGTCTAGGGCGTCCTGCCAGTCTCTGGTGAGGAGCATTAGCAAGTCAGAGGTGGACTTGCCTGGTCTGAATCCAAACTGCTCTCTCTCTCTCTCTCTCTCTCTCTCTCTGTATATATATATTTTCTGGTGTAAATACCCTGGCTTCCTCACCTAGCAATACGTACAAAGTCAATAATTATGCAGTATTGAAAATAAACAAAGTCAGAGTTTGTACTCATTCTTTATAGCTGTGTAACTATTTTACATTTGGATCAAGACGCATATACTATAATAACGAGTCCCTCCACTTAAATATTTGCTCTTCCCTGTAAGTGTAATGCAAGCCAAGTCAAATTTACACCAAAAATTAAATATGAATAATTATGATATTATCTACAACTTTTGAATACTGCAGTCAATTCGTAGCTTGTGTCTAAGACGGGTTATGATAATTATTTTGTGGTATAAATGTAGGGTTACTGTCTCCTCCAAACGATGCTACAAAACAGATCCGCTCACTCGTACACTGAGGTCAACTTTTTCACTGGTAGAGTTTGGAGGAATCAGCAGCCTTCCAGTTCATCCACATAGCAATTCCACCTTCAGGTAATATTCTTAGGAAGTGAATTTATGCATTTTCCCAATAAAAATATATAATTATAAAAAAAAAAAAAAAAAAAAAAAAACTAGTAAATGAAGACACACACAAAAAAAAATGTGGAATTGATAAAGTAGGACATAATATTATTCGTAATACGATAAATTAAAATACAAATTACGATTGTGTACACTGAAGTTGAATATCCACCCGTCATTAATTAAGTAAAAAAAATGGGGGGTAAATAAGTCCTTCAAATATATATGACAACGAAACACACACACACACACACACACACACACACACACACACATACAGTAAATGGAAGGAGCTTGTTTCGTGGCATAGTCAGGAGGAATCAGAAGCCTCCAATAATTTTCATACACGATCACAGAGGAGATTATCACTGGAGGACTATTCCGACTACTTCAATATATGCTCTATGATCATTATAATACATTTACCTTACATGAATACTGAGTTATTTGTCTGTTTCGTGGTGTAGTTTGGAGGAATCGGTAGTAATCCAATTCACCTTAGTCAGATTACCGTTATGTTATTCGTTATGTTATGTTTTGTTATACTAGAGATGAAGCCTACAGCACACACACACACACACACACACAACAAATCTTCGACACAGGACAAGAACACACACACACACACACACACACACACACACACACACACACACAGAACAAAACAGGGCAAGAAAGAACACACACACACACACACACACACACACACACACCACAGAACAAAACAGGGCAAGAAAGTACAAACACACACACACACAACAAATCTTCGACACAGGACAAGAACACACACACAGAGTTAGTTCATAAACGTGTAAAATAACTAAAATGTGAGAGTAAGAGGAGGACTGGAGACGAGGCACACTGTTTGTTTACTCCATTCCATTTCCCCGCTACGTTACCTTCCTGTAGGAGTGACGGCTCTAGGTAAATGTTTGAGTTACATTCCCCTCACTTCCATTTATCTCCCCTTACTTCCATTTATCTCCCCTCACTTCCCCTCACTTCCATTTATCTCCCCTAATTTCCCCTCACTTCCATTTATCTCCCTTCACTTCCCCTTATCTCTCCTCACTTCCCCTCACTTCCACTTATATCCCCTCACTTCCCCTTATCTCCCCTCACCATCCTTTACCGCTCTTCACTTACCTTCCCTCACTTCCCCTTATCTCAAGTCTCTTCCCTTACCTCCCCTCACTTCCACATATCTCCCTTCACTTCCCCTCACTCCCCTCACCTCCCCACACCTTCCCTTACCTCCCCTCACCTTCCCTTACCTCCCCACACCTTCCCACACCTTCCCTCACCTCCCCTCACCTTCCCTTACCTCCTCACACCTTCCCTTACCTCCCCACACCTTCCCTTTCCTCCCCACACCATCCCTTACCTCCCCACACAATCCCTTACCTCCCAACACCTTCTCTCACCTCCCCACACCTTCCCTCACCTCCCCACACCTTCCCTTATCTCCCCTCATCTTATTACAGCCTTCGAGACCCGAGAGACAATAAATACCTCGTGTTTGTTTTGACAGGTGGAGATTTGTAAGTTACCGATTCCCCCCAAACTCTACCACAAAGCAAACGCCCTTAACCCTATCTCATGCAGAACGGTGACTTTTGGATACCACCAATGGCTTTTTGCATAAATGATGACTGTTTTCTTATAAAAGCCTAATATTAAACATTTGGTACTACCAAAACTCAGAGAATATAACCAATAATCACTCTGAGCGAAAAAACCGGGTTGAAATCGGCTCAGTATCAAATTACAGCGATTTTGGTATTTTTTTGTTTCGAAATATGATGAAAAACACGATAACAAGTGACACAACGGAGACAGCGATCAAAGCGATGTGGGAAGTGGCTATATGAGTTGCCAGTTTGTCATTAGAACGTCAGTTACCTTCCATACATCAATGAGTCAGGGTGTGTTTGGTTAGCTGTATTATTCTTCACTAAAATTCGATATATACTGTACACCCGAGCTCGTAAATTCGCGACCACGTATCATGTTTATGCTATTTGAGCTGGTAACATTTATTTAGTGAGGAATCAGAGTAGGTGGAACAGAGTAGAGGGAAATTATACAATCTATATTACCTAGAATGCCACCATTCCCCACACAGTGTTACCAGTCAGATGACATAAGCTGACCAAGTAACACTGGGTGCAGTTGTTTTCCCGTGCTCATGTGAATGTCGCCTTGTGACAGTATTGCCAGGTCAACTCGATGAAATTTCTATTACTTCAACGTCGGAATTTCCCTTTTTAACTCAATTATTCCTAGTTTACTTTTGAACATTGATGGTCTTATTGGTATTACATCTGGTAGAAATTTCCCTGTTTACTCGCGAACGAACTGTATATTATTTCCCTATGTGGACTCCAATATTCCCTAAAACAGATAAATTTCCCTGTACCTGGCAACACTGGGTCCACCTTGGAGCGTCAAGTGACATCTTCACATTAAAATTACGTTCCCTGCAATAATTTCTGTCTTATCTACAATCTTATACCACCATGACATGCAGGAGGATTTTCTCTACATCATCCACCAATTTTTAGTCATGGTAGCGTAATAATTGTAAATAAATATTGCCATATGAAAAAAGTGGTATAAACATTTTTAGCTGCTGGTTTCACTTCAACTCGTATTTTATCGTTTATTTTTAATGCTATGGATATTTTTTTCACGATAAAAGTAATCATCTATCATTATTCTGTCAGGTTACTAAAGTGCCAAGTATATATTACGCGAAATAAGTGAGGCATCAAGAAAAAAATAACATATTGTACCGCGGAGAAATGCAATGTTTTTGTCACGGTAAAGGGAAGAGAGCGGCGAAACTGACCAATGAGCGACGAGGAAGCTAGGATGGGCAAATTTAATACAGCATATTTAGCCTCCAGTGTTGATTATATACTTATAATTAATATTGTGAATATAGCTACGTGTTGATTATATACTTATAATTAATATTGTGAATATAGCTACGTATTTATAAAAGTGTTAAAAGAAACACAATATAAAAAAAATAGGGCTGTACAACAATAGGCTTCAATACACGACGAATATACATATTAGGCTACACATATAACAAGTAAATAGGGTATAAGTAGCAGCGACATTCATCATTTCTTCTCATTACCATATTTTTATTAAAAAGAATTACTGTTATTTATCAGATATTTAATAAAAATATAAATATAAAGAAAGTACAAGGAATCATTTGTAGTATAATGAGCAGACTAGGCTACACCTTGGCAAGCGTCATGGAGGTAGTATAGGTGGAGACGCCATGGCTCACTAATCCAGGGGAGTAAAGTGAAGCTGCCGAACTGTCATTTTCGGCGCCTTCAATATGGCGGACACAAAGATATGTTTCAGTAAAAGTGGACTTCTGACCTGACTTCTGACCTGACATACAAAGGTATGAGCCATCTTGAAGGCGCCGGAAATGACAGATTGGTGGCTTCACAAATCAGGTCCTACTTGCGCATCCACCTATACTACCTCCATGCCCGGGGCATTGTTTACATTTTGTCGGACCAAAACCTTTCGTGTTTCAAAACTATCGTTCAGTAAACTGTCCACAGACCTTGGGTCGCAAAGCAACGATCGCCGTGTAAGTTGCATTTGATAGGGTTAAGGAGGGTGCGGGAGTAGGGGACAGGCTTGGGGGGGAACGAGGGGGGGTGCGGGAATAGGGAGACAGGCTTGGGGTTGGTAGAAAGCCTATAACCTATTCCCGCACCCCCTTAACCCCCCCCCCCCAAGCCTGTCCCCCTACTCCCGCACCCCCCAAAACCCCCCGCCTGTCCCTCTATTTGTCTACTGTACCCTCCGATCCCCCCCCCAAAAAAAAAGAAAACAAAAATTACATACCGGTAAAAGAAAATAAAAAATTATATCATACACCCAGGCAAAATATCCATCGAGTACTGAAGGTATTTTGGTGAGTGTAAAATATGCTGGTAAGAAAAATGTTGCCTCCTTCTCCAGCCTCCCTCATTACCGGGCTGAAACCAGGTTAGCAAAGGCCCCGAAGGAAACTGGCGACCCCCTCTTTTTACCTCCCTGTTTCCCTCTCTCTCTCCTACCCACCATCTCTTCTTCCCTCCCTCCTTCCCTCCGTTTTTTTTTTCTCTCTCTCTCTCTCCTACCCACCATTTCTCCTTCCCTCCCTCCTTCCCTCCCTTTCTCTCTCTCCTTATCTCTCTTAACCACCATTTCTCCTTCCCTCCCTCCTTCCCTCCGTTTTCTCTCTCTCCCTCTCTCTCCTACCCACTATCTCTTCTTCCCTCCCTCCTTCCCTCCGTTTCTCTCTCTCCCTCCCTCCTTCCCTCCCTTTCTCTCTCTCCCTCACTCCTTCCCTCCCTTTCTCTCTCTCCCTCACTCCATCCCTCCCTCCTCTCTCCCTCTCTCTCTCTCCTTTCTATAACAAGCACTGGGGTGAGTTGTGTGTTGTCAAGCAAACCCGACTGTAGGACTAGTAAATTCGTTCGAGTCGCCTGGACACATGGATCTTGAAAATACTAACTTAATTAATTTAAGTGATAGCATGATTTCTCCATACTATGTCACTGGTGCCTTCAAACTATTCCACGAAACAGATCCATCCCCTATTAGTAACCCTGGAGTTTTCGGTTTCATGGCATAATTTGGAGGAATCAGTAGCCCTCCAATTTAAGGCCTCCATGTGATGTAGTCAGAAAATTGGAGGTTAAAACGAGTCCACCAAACATTGCCTCAAAACACCACCTACATTGAAGGAGCTTGTTTCGTGGCATAGTCAGGAGGAATCAGAAGCCACCAACCAAGTCTCCTACACAACCACAAGAGTAAACAGCCCCTCTTTAAGATGAATAGGTTGATTGATTGATACGATGCTGTGTGGGGAGGAGAGTCGACTTCTTTTTACCTACCTGCTTTAGTTGCCTTGTTAGTGAAAGGTGTACACGGTAGTTTGGTCAGCTTCCAGGTACACCCCAGCCCATGATACAGGTTCCAGGTACACCCCAGTCCAGGACACAGGTTCCAGGTATTTACAGCTGTTTCCAGTACCCGTGGGACTCCTTGATAATGATGATGATGGAAATTTAGACCAGTTTATGTTATTAGTATAGTTAATTTTTATTATTATTATTATTATTATTATTATTATTATTATTATTATTATTTTCATTTTCCTGTGGAAGGGAAAGATAAAATAAAAATGAACACTGTCAGACGTTGTTGTTATTTGGAAAATCATGAGATTAGTGCCCGGAAATGTGTTTGGGTAATTTTATAAAGGGGTAATACACTTTTGGTATATTAGAGCGTCTTGATTCTTCCAAAGTATGCCAAGAAACAGGACCATATAGACAAAAATAATGGTGGACTGTTGCTTGGAATAGTTTGGAGTAATCTATTTCTCCAGATTAACCAACACTATACTATCCTCTTAAGGGTTTGGGTGCCTCTTTGAACCCGAGCCAATTCCTCTCCTCTCTTACACTGTCCCTCCCTCATTTCATTTTTTCCTTTTTCCTTTTCCTTCGTGCTTTTTCTTCCTCCTCCCTGTCTTGTTTTCTATTTTGATATAAGGTCTTAATTTTCTTTCTTTTCCTTCATTTCCTTCATGGATCAGATTGCATTACTTGTCCTTTTCCAGTGTAATGTAATGTACTGTAAGTTAAGGTTGCAATGCTATTTATTGTAATGTCATTCTGTAATGTGATGCTTCGTATGTAATTATTCCCTGTTGTGAGTACTGTAATGTTAAGCTTTGTCTGTAATTTGTCAGAAATGAATATATTTTGTGAATTATGTACAACAAAACTTGTGTATGGTATATTCACTTTTGCACACAGCCGTTTGGATGAACTCAGCATGTAACACGGGAGAGTCAGAAGGAAACATAAAAGTGGATATAAAAGTGAGACCAAATCTAACGTTGAGAACACACACACACACACACACGTACATACACTTATCTATATATATATATATATATATATATATATATATATATATATATATATATATATATATATATATATATATATATATATATATATATATATATATATATATATATATATATGTGTGTGTGAGAGAGAGAGAGAGAGAGAGAGAGAGAGAGAGAGAGAGAGAGAGAGAGAGAGAGAGAGTTATATTATACTTTGTGGAACTTGGGAAAGTTAAGAGATACACTGATGGAAAGAGAAGGGAGAGATAATGTTAAGGACACACACACACACACACACACACAAACACAGATACGAAATCATACGCTAATACCCACTTTGCCCTCAGATTTGCATACCGTCCAATACTAATGAAGGGAGGGGGAATCTACTCGCTACGGATATCTTCTCTATATTTTTCCTTATAACTTGGAGGAGGAGGGAGTGAATTGGGGTGGGGTGGGGTGGGGGGTTGTCTGGAAAGGTAGAGTAGTTTTGGGGGAGGGAGGGGGGGGGGAGCTGTGAGGTTTAATGGCATAGAAATAGAGGAGGAGAAAGTGGAAGAGGAAGTGGAAGAGGAGGAGTAGGAGTAAAGAATGGAGATGGAGGAATAGAAAAAGGAGGAGAAAGTGGAAGAGGAAGTGGAAGAGGAGGAGTAGGAGTAAAGAATGGAGAGAGAGGAATAGAAGAAGGAGGAGAAAGAGAATATGCGAAGAGTGGAGAGGAATGAATGGCCGGAGGAAAAGCAGAAGGAAAGAATGGAGAGGGAGGAATAGAAGGAAGAGAAAGAGCAAAGAGTGGAGAGGGAGAAGTAAGGGGAAGAGTAAAAAAACACACGAGGGGAGAGATAAATAAAATGATAAATATGGGGGGAAATAAAAGGAGGAGAAAAGAGAAGGGGAGAAAATAAGAAGAGGGCCAAAGAGAACGTGAGATAAATGCGAAAGAAGGGGAGGAAAAATAAGTAAGAAAGAGAAGAAAAGGAGGAATTTGAGACTCTTCGTCCTTGCTTCATAATTTTCATCTTTGTCTTCTTCTTCTTTGGATAAATATTTATAAGGATATTGTGATTATGTGGACCAACTGGAGACTATAGATTCCTTCACTTGTCACAATGTCTATAATAATAATGATAATAATAATAATAATAATAATAATAATAATAATAATAATAATAATAATAATAATAATAATAATAATAATAATAATAATAATGATGATAATAATAATAAAAGAAAAGAAAAAAAAAATAATAATGATAATAAAAAAAATAATAATGATAATAAATAATAATAATAATGATAATAATGATAATAATAATGATAATAATGATAATAATAATAATAATAATGATAATGATAATGATAATAATAATAATAATAATAATAATAATAATAATAATAATAATAATAATAATAATAATAATAATAATAATAATAATAATAATAATTAAAAAAAAAAAAAAAAAAAAAAAAAAAATAATAAATAGGTAAATAAATAAATGGAGTATAGCTTAGGTAATACAATCAATGGATATTAAGTGTATTCGTGACAGGGAGTTTCAGTACTCAGTCTTGTGCTTACAGACTTAAAAAGAAAACAGGATACTCTATGGGTCGATTGCACAGTGGTTGGTAGTGGTTTGTTTGTAAGCACGCCAACGAAAGAATCTTAGCCATGTATGTGACTTATGAGTGAATTATTTGATGAATTTGATGACTTCACTATGAACCTTGGGTAATAATGGAACTACCTGACAGATTTTGTGGGATGAATTTGACGACTCCACTATGAAACTTGGGTAATAATGGAACTACCTGACAGATTTTGTGGATATGAATATTTGAGTTTGTTGGATATAATTAAGACTGACTAGTGTGGTTGGGTGGGAAGCTAACAAACAACTCCGACTGTGGAATCAACCCTATATGTTATGCACTCGAGGAGTTAATTGTCTTATAATCATAGAACAAACAACACAAGAAATTTTATGATAATTAAATGTAAAACTATTATGCAAGTGGAATGAAATCTTCTGTTAAATAATGTGGGATATAAAATTTATTTATTTATTTATTTATTTGTTTATTTATTTATTATGTTATTGATTTTACTAGCATCCCAGACGGTGTTATGAAGATGCAATTTTAATATTGAATACTTTGACGAATATGTTCTAGTTTTATTCTACATAGGCTTTAAGTGGACACATTCTAATATAGATATGTTAATTTCATTGATGTTCCTTTACCTAACAGTAAAAGTATTATCACTCGTAATGGCTTCAGTGACAAACATTGTGGGGAAATTATCATCGATATCTGAGTTTGGTTCATAACATTTTAGTTTCATTACTGTTTGCAGGTCAACATTCCAGGTTTTAACAGTGTTTACTTTTGTTATGGTGGAGGTGCAAGATGTCAATACCTGGGTAACCTCAGCAGACCGGTAGCAGCAGGACAGTGGCTCGCTGGACATGGTCGATCAAGGATGATCATGACTCCTGCTACAGCTGTCCCGAAACTGTTGCTGTTCTTGACTGCTGCTTTTCAAGGAGAAGCATTTGGTGGAATAAAAAGATCGGGGAGAGCGTGGTCTGAACAAGCAGCCGGCGTGGCAGTAGAAGCCGAGCGAGCAGTGAAAATGGTAAGACTGGTGATGAAGGGTCAAGCAAGAGACCGAACTCTGACCTTCAGCCTTGATACAACTCTTCCTGCCACAGTGAGGGACGCCATCTCGAGTCTGTCACAGTTCCAGTCCCCCGTCACTGATTCACTCCATGTGGCTCTCTTTTTCAATTTGTCCCACCAAACAATTTCCCTTGGCTCAGTCACACATCCTCCCCGCCACCTGCTGCTAGTTAGCCTGAGATCCGGACACGATGTTACCTCCCTACTGACACAACCGTGGCTGAGTGGTGTACAGAGCCTGGCACTTGTGACGCCGGTGTCAGGTTTACTGGCCACTTACACTCTCCTGCCCTTCTGTTCACCTTCACTACACTACCTAGGCCACTGGAGTCCCAACACATTCACCACCTGGGAGTCACTCTTCCCAGACCGTTTCCTCAACACCTGTTACACTGTTTTCCATGTAGCCCTGAAACTTGAAGACCCTCCATATTTTTACAGGAGACGCCTACACAGTCAACCAGTTGGAGTATCTGTTAATATTCTGCGGGCTCTATCAACCAAGCTGAATTTCTCCTATGACGTCACCGAAGACTCTTTGGATGGTACCTGGGGAGTGCTGGAAGGGGGCGAGTGGTCAGGGTTGTTGGGGATGGTGAATCGAGGTGAATACAATTTCACTGGTAATGGATTCATAAAAAGTTGGGAACGAAGGGAAGCATTTGACTTTGGCGAACACATATATCAAGACAAAGTGTCGGTGTTCCTGAAGAAGCCCGTATCTGTACAGGCCTGGATGGATCTGGCGAGGCCCTTCAGTGTGGGTGTGTGGGCGGCTCTGCTGGTGGCACTGCTGCTGTCCTCCGCCTTCTTCACACTCCAAGTTAGTCAGTGACGGGGACCTTGTTGCATGTATCGAAGAAATTGGGTGACTATGATTCTATAAAATTGGGTGACTATGATACTATAAAGTTGGGTGACTATGATTCTGTAAAATTGGGTGACTATGATACTATAATAATTGTGTGACTATGATTCCATAAAATTGGGTGACTATGATTCCATAAAATTGGGTGACTATGATTCCATAAGATTGAGTGACTATGATTTTATAAAATTGGGTGACTATGATTCTATAAAATTGGGTGACTATGATTCTATAATAATTGTGCCAGAGAGCAACACTTCTCGTCGGTGAGGGTGATTGGTGGCACAGTGTAGAGTATTGAGTTCTTTCTATATTACCACCATCATTGTCATCACCATCACTACCATTACAACCATAACCACAATTACTACCATTATTATCATAGAGGATTGAGTGCTTTCTATATTCCCAGCTGACAGCTATTATGTTGAGGTATAAAGGTGTAATAATTTGTGTATTCGTTTTTACTAAACATCATAATTTTATTGTAAAAGAAAAAGGGAGAAAAAAAAAAAGTCCTCTCATGCTAAACTCCTGTGAGACCCTATATATTTACCCTACAGAAAATGTGTTAAATCGGTGCATTTGGTTCTCTATATTTCAATAATGTTACAGGTTTCAATAATGTTTGTTGTCCCATCACGCGGCGCTCATGTTCCAACTGATCTGCTGGGCCGCTAAACATTCACTGAACCATATCTTCCCACATTGAAACCTGCATGTAGACTCGCAATCCAAAATTTGTATCCAGGTCTAGTTGAAGTTTCGAATATTTTGACATACTAGTGAACCAATTACAACGCTTATCATGTTTCATATTTGCTTGAGCTCGCTTAATACTCGATCAGGCTATCCGAAGCAAACCTGGATACATATTTTGGATTGGGAGTCACGCGTACCAAGTTCTACTCCGGAATTACTCCTTCCTTATTACTCCCTCTGCCATGAATAGTGTGAAAGAAATCCTATTACATACCCTTGAAAACGGATCAGAACCCTTAATTAATTAGAGATTGTGTGTGTGTGTGTATGTGTGTGTGTGTGTGTGTAAGGGATGGGTAGTGCCTGCTATATATCTTGTAACCTCAGTTGGCTACATGGTTTGTATTTGTACTATTTCAGGCCTGGGTACAGAGATCCAACATGTCCGTCACCAGTTTGTACTTGGTGCGGGTACTACTGAGTCAAAGTACCCCGCCATCAGGTCAGCCCAGGTCGCGTCTGTTGGTGTCCGTGTGGCTCCTGGTTTGTCTCATCATCACCTCGGCGTTCACTTCAAATCTCGTCGGCATCTTCACCACCATTACCTTCCCGGCCCTCATCACCTCACTTTCACAGTTGGCTGCTCAAACCACCATCAGGTTAGTTACTCTGTCGTCTGTTTCTGTGTTTACATCAACTCACAACAATGGTCAAGTAAGGAACACAGTGAGAGAAATTATGATGCAGTTAAATTGTCAAAGTGAATGACTTCTGTATTAAGCAAATACAGCTGTAGTTGCTTTTCGGTTTATCAATTGCACTGAAGGAGGAATTCAAAGTAAAGCATGATGTACACTCGCAATTCAAAATTTGTATCCAGGTCTTGTTGAAGTTTCGAATCATTTGACATACTAGCGAACCAATTACACCCTTATCCTGTTTCGTATTTACTTGAGTTCACTTAATACTCGATCAGGCTATTTGAAGCAAGTCTGGTTACATATTTTGGATTGCCAGTGTACACCAGAGAGCAATTCACTTTACCAAACGTCTGACTGACCCCATTTGAGTGATTTTACTTCAATAACTCCAGACAATAATATTCACTCCAGTGAAGATCCTTGATCTATTAATAAATAGTTAAGCATAAAAATTGTGTTGGTCACATGTACAGTCGTAAGATATAGAAAACACAAAATAGTATAGTTTATTAATTTGTCTCCTGGATATTGGAATTCTGTAAGGTGAATGTTTTTGTTCAATGATTATTCTTTATGTTATCCTTTGAGAAGCATTGAGTGAGGCGATGCTACTTTTGCTGCCGACTGTACTTGTTCATTTTACTGTGGCCCTATGTATGTTGTGTACTTGATTTTCTCTTACTGTTGTCTTATGCTATGCACTGTGCTTGTTTCTTTTACTGTGGCACTATGCAAAGCCCATAATAATTATCAAAACATGTCGGGATACTTTGTTTACTACTCAGCCAACATGTGACGTCACTCGGTAGTTAAAGCACCAATGAAATTCCTTACTATATTTGTTTGTGGTGTATTTATTAGTTGAAAAGTACTGTAAATCACTTCATGATTATCTTGCTTACTACTATATCTTTTGGGGGTGATTTAATTAGTCAAGAAGAACTGAATCCGCCATGTGACGTCATATCCTGGAGGCACAGATCGGAATTATTTTCGTCAGAAGTGTCCCGACCTGTTTTTCATCTAGGTATTATTTATTTGTTTCTCTTACTTTGGTTATGTATCTGTACACTCTTGATACGCAATTTCTGACCAGAGACGAACGGCAGGCACCACACACACATACCGTACCCTGCATTCGAACTCAGCCTCTATAGGTGTGTGTGCTGGGTGGGGAAATGAACAATACTAGACGATTCGAAGCTTTCTGCTCCTCACACTCTGGTCAGTAAAATAATATATCACTAGTGTACACTCGTGATACGTAATCCCTGACCAGAGACGTACGGCAGGCACCACACATACCCTGCATTCGAACTCAGCTTCTATAGGTGTACTGGGTGAGAAAACGAACAATACTAGACGATTCGAATCTTTCTGCTCCTCACACTCTGGTCAGAAATAATGTATCACGAGTGTACAATTGCCAGCACTTATAACTGGTACAGGTGAAGAGGGGACTGACAAAGCTGACTGTATCATCTATAAGTGCTGGCAACTGTACACGACGCCTCCCTCCAGGTTAACGACACCAGACTATGGCAGCTTCACCTCTAATCGGATGAAACGAGCCAAGGACGATGTCAGTTTGCGTCGATTTCGGGGACGTATTGACCTCTTCCCGCTGCAGTGTGAGGCGGTGGCAGGCATGACAGCTGGCACCCATGGCTTTGTAGAGGTTGCCACTCACACTATGATCATGCTGACAACTAAATACAAGGTAGTTAACTTACACCTCACTCACTATACTCTATTAATTATTATTATTGTTACTATCATCTTTCATTCATTATTATTATTATTATTATTATTATTATTATTATTATTATTATTATTATTATTATTATTATTATTGTTATTATTATTATTAATAATATTATTATCATTATCATTATCATTATTATTATTATTATTATTATTATTATTATTATTATTATTTGCATGACGAAAACACCCCAATTTCCTATGAGATATAGTACCCTACATACACATTGTAGTACAACACGATGAAAAAAAAAAAAAAACACTATTGCTCATTTTTCGTGTGAAATATTCTGACACCCAAGACGATTGACACTGAAAAATAGCTTGCATATTCCCTGGGCATCATGAGCCGTGCCGATCATTTACATAACCCTCTTGATTGATAGTGTTTCGATCGTGTGTATGTACAGTACATTCCAGAGTATATAAGTTGTAGATCAGTTTCTAGTTGTTTAAATTTTCTTGGATTGCATTACATTTACGGAAAAAAATAACAAGAGGTTAAATGAGGGAGCTGTTAAAATTTCGTCAGGTTAAAAGATGATGGAGTACAGTTTAATATTATCCCTCCCATGAATTTGACCGTAAAGTAGGTATTATATATAGATGGTATAGTCAGCATCGTCAATCCTCGTTCCCATGGTGTGAATCCCGTGTAGCTAGACTCGATTGAATCTTTCTGAATCAGTCATTGGTGAGGGGGTCAGTCAGAGAGTGTGGCCAGGGTATGTGTGCAGTGTTGGGGGGTGACTGACAACAACATCAACAACAACAACAACAACAACCATAGGCACCAACACAAAGCATTTTATTGGTGATTTTGATAGAGAGAAATGTTTATGGTAGAGAAAAAAAAAGGTGTCGTCGTAGTAGAGAGCGGGGTATTGAACAGCTAATAATAATAATAATACTCTTTTTCTTCCGACCTCCATCCTCTTTCTTCTCCTCCTCACCTTTCTCGAGATCAGAAGAGGAACTGGTACCGAGTGAAAGAGGCCTTCCTGACCGTGGAAATGTCGTGGGTTTACAAGAAGGGCACGGCGTGGAAGACCAAACTGGACGAGAACATCAAGTGGCTCAAGTACACAGGCGTCATCGAGCAGTGGTACAAGGTGGGTGTGAAGGGGGAGAGAGGAAATACAGGTCAAGTTACTGTATATTTAATCCTTAGTCTACCTATGCTATATTTAAAGGGAGAGAGAGGAAATGCAGGTCAAGTTACTGTATATTTAATCCTTAGTCTACCAATGCTATATTTAAAGGGAGAGAGAGAAAATGCCAGTCAGGTATATACAATCCTTAGTCTACCAATGCTATATTTAAAGTGATAGAGGGATGTCAGTAAGTATATATAATCCTTAATCTACCAATACTATATTAAAAGGGAGAGAGAGAAAATGCCAATCAGTTATATATAATCCTTATTCTATATAGTGCCATAACCTGTTTCCTGGCGCAGCTGGGAGGGAGGGATCGGTAGCCTTCCAATTCGACCACAGTAAAATGTCCCCATAATGGAACAACACTTGGAAAACTGAGGACAGCAAATGAGAAGAGTTCGGAATTAATGAAAAGACAATTTGTTTCTTTCTTTCTTTCATTCTTTTTATAATAATTAATTAATAAATAAATAAATAGATAAATGTATTTATTTATTTATTTATTTATTTTTACATGGTAATTTTTTTTAACAGGGAATATTTTAAAACAGTCAAGGAAAGAGCTGCTATATTTTCTCACACCAGAGTAAAATTGGGAAGGTAAAATGGAAAGCGTATGTTTGATATGAGAAAGGGGAGCTTGGGTCGGGTGAGGAAAGTCAATGAAAGTGGGACGAAAATAAGGAATAAAAAAAAATGTAGAAAGAAAGAAAAATAATGAACATTGTGAAGTTAGTGAACATTAATTTAGGGGGAAGTACAGTGTTGGCAAATCTGGAGCAACTAATTCCTCCAAACAATTCCAAGCAACAGAACATCATTATTTTTGTTCATCTGGTCCTGTTTCCGGGTATACTGTGGAGGAATCATGGCACTCCAATGCAACAAAAGTGAATTACCCCCTTAACATTCATTTACCTTCAACTAATGTGGGTCAAAAACTCAGAGAAATCCATTATAATATAAGTGCGACACTCCAGAACAGTTGACCCTCATTGCATTCTTCATGAAGCTTCAGTGTGGGGGGCAGTAGAACAGTATATATATACAGTATTATATAGAAGGGAGGCAGGTAGATCGGTAGAGTTAATGGTCCAGTGATCGTGTATGCTTTGAGACTTTTTTTTATTTTTTTTTTTTATTTTTTTTTTAATTAATTGCGACGTAGCGTCAATCAACAGGCAGGCAACAATACATACGAGTAGGTGGGACCCATGAGAATACAATGACTACAACCACACATACACACACACACCACACACACACATCACGAAAACATAACAGAATGAAGCACAAGCATACAGACAAATATTTACATTATGACCTATTTAAATCCACCAAAACGAGGGTGGCGTACCAGAAGTTCCTCCAGAACCTGGTGGTTCAGCAGGTGTCGACAAACCACATCAAGTGGCAGTCCCCGGGGCAGCAAGTGTCGGACAGTGGGGCAGGCCAGGCAATAGTGCTCTATAGTGTTAGCCCGAGGCGCTCGACACAAGCGACACTCAGTGAAGGGAGGTTCACCCTGCATCCTAGCAACCTGCCACGGTGGACGGTAGCCAAGCCTCAAACGAGCAGAGACTACATTGTGCCTCCGAACCATGAGGCCTCGACGACGGTAGGAATATTTGTGATGGCAGACAGACTCATAATGTGTGATGGAGATGCTGAAGGGCCTCTCTGCATCCCTGCATCGCCGTACAGGGAGGAGAGCGGCGGAGAGAGGACGTCCAACACCACGAGGAGGCAGATGGCAGGCTTCCTTTGCTAGTCTGTCAACTGTACCATTGTGACGTAAACTTACATGGGATGGCACCCATAAAAATTTGACAGTCAAGTTACGATGACGCAATAATGACAAAAACGATAAAATCTGCTGAATAACAGTAGAGTGTGTGGGCTGAACACTAGAGAGGGAATGAAGGGCAGGTTTGGAGTCACAAAAAATGGCAGCATTCACTCCACGTTGACAAACAAGACTAACAGCATCCAGAATGGCATAAAGTTCACACAATGTTGAGCTAGAGTGGTTACAGAGACGACGGCCAACCCAGCCCCCTGGAGGTGACTCCATGTCAGGTGAGAAAACGGCACAACCTGCTGCACCATCCACTTGCAATGAGCCATCAGTGTAGAGGCAGTATGGATCTGTGATGGAGGACGTCACTGTTTCTATGTGTTCCAGAGCCAACTGCTGCTGTAGAGAAGGCAGTTCCGATTTGGAAGTAGGTGTGAAGCTCACATCAGGTGTTGGTAGCATCCACTGAGGGGGCCCTGGGGGGACGTCTGCCACCATTATATCTATATTAAGACTACGGAGCATAGAGGAAACAGACCTTATAAGAGTACGTCCAGCAGGCAGTATGGGAGGGACCGGGTAGTTTGGTCTAAGAGAAGTCCTGACTAACTGAGAGTAATGGGGTGAAAGATGTGGGAAATGGAGGCACTTGACAGTGAAGCAAGTAACACTAGAATAAATTCTCTCCACTAACGGGGGAAGACGCAACTCAAGCTGCATGTTCACTATCCTGGTCGACATTGGACACCCGAGAATTATTCTCATTGCTCTATTCTCATTGCTCTATTCTGAAATTTTTCTAAAGTTTCAAGAGTAGCCCTGGGAAGTTGAATCAGAGCAGGGGAGAGGTAATCAACAACTGAACGGATAAAAGCAATATAGAGAGTCCTGGCTACTGGGATGGAGATGCCCGAGGAGTTGTTAGTGAGCCATTGAAGTGGCGTAAGTCGGCGCTGGAGACGACACAATAAGTCCTGGACAATGGGATGGTCTTGAGGTCTGGCAGGGACAATCGGCAAAATATTGACTGGCGAGCCCAGGTAGCGATACTGGGAACACATGGGAATGACAGTCCCTCCAATGGTGAACACTGGCCGAGCTTGATGAAGGCGGCAGGTGAATATTCTGCTCTTATTTGGGGAGACAATAATGCCGCAGTGAGAGGAGGACACAGAGAAGGAGTCAAGAAACCGCTGAAGATCCCTTGGTGAGGTAGAATGAACACAGATATCATCAGCATAGCACGTAATTGTAGTTCCAGGTATATCAGGGAGAGAAGTGAGCAGCCGATGCATCAGAATATTAAATAACAATGGGCTGAGAACACCCCCTTGAGGCGTACCAAGATAAAAACTGCGGAAAGGACTGAGCGCACCACTGAAAAACACACGGGAGGTCCTGTTACTCAGGTAGCCCCGAATCCACCGTAGTAGATTACCCTTTATCCCAAAGTCAACCAGTTGATCCAAAATGACGTCTCTATTAGCAACATCGAAGGCACTTCGAAGGTCAATGAAGGCCACCACACTGTCCCTGGAAAGGCGAGTGTACAGGTCGACTAGGCAGTGGTGTGTGCTCCGCTGGGGAAGGAAACCGAACAGCCACGGAGAAAGGCGATCTTTCAGTCTGTACATGAGACGATTGAGTAAGATTCTCTCCATAACCTTACAAAAACAGGAAGTCAGGGAAATAGGCCTGAACTTCGCAGTGCCGGGCTTAGGGATGGGTGCCACATAGAAGCCACACTTGTTTGCTGGTTGATGCTGTCCGTGAACCGCTGCCAAGACTCAGTGTGAGCACACTCCTGCAGGGCAACTAAAGCGTCCCTAGATATCTGGTAACGATGGAGCAGGTCAGGGGTTGGGTTGGCTTGAAACAATAGGCCATCACTTTCAGCCTCCTCCTTTGCCTCCTGTATACGTGCATCCAGCGTCCAGGAGTGAGCAGTATGGCGATGCTGGAGGTGTGGCCGGGAGACGTATAGCCTATAAAAGTCATGAGTAGCAGATACAAGATCAGAGTACAACTGTTCAGCTGATGATATGTCAAATGTAGGGAATACATGGGCCATGAATAAGATGTAAGTCGGGCAATATTTAGGGGGAACAGTAATACGCAAACGAGTGGCTGAAGCACTCGACCCAGCAGTTAGAGTATAATGAAACCGAAGAGCGATGTGATCAGAGAATAAGTCTGGCACAGAGAAGCACTGGACCTGAGATGCTATCAGGCCAGACGAGAGGATGTAATCCAGAGTACCTCCCCGTCAATGAGTGGCACCGCCAGTGTCCCAGCGTGTCAGATGATGCTTGCGGATGTATGAAAGGAGACGAACACCGTTACAATTAATAGAGCCAGAACCATCACCCAAATCAGAATGCCGAGCATTAAAATCTCCCATATAAACCGTACCACACACTGTTGGAGAAGGAAGAGCCTCAAGAGTGAGTCTAGCTGGGGCAGAATAGACATTACATAGTTGTAGTACTCTATTCCCAGGTAGAACCTCAAAAAGCTGAAAGGTCATGTCAGGATCAGTGGAGGTACGGAGAAGGCGATGTGGCAAGGAGCTATGTATGTAAGTCAGGAGCCCATTCCTTACCAGATGAACATATGGCACATAACCTGAGAGAGGAGGAGCTTGCCCAGCAGCGAGCGGCTGTCCTGGAAATGCTTCCTGGAGAAAAATAACACTGGGATGATGACGAAAAACATAGGCCTTGAGTTGAGTGAGCTTAGCATAACTGGTGATACCACATACATTCCAGGAGATGACATCCAGCCGGCAATCACTAGCGAACTCTGTATTTGGAGGTAGAAGTCCGGTGAGTGGGGGCAGATGAGCGACCTGGAGAAGAAGATGGACCAGGAGAAGGGACTGACTCGAAAAGCTTTTCAAGGCGAGATGCAACAGTATCCATCTTTTCCATAAGGGTAGTGACAGTTGAGATGATGGCCTGCTGAGCCTCGACCAAGGTGGAGAGTTTGGAGTCATTGGCAGCAGGAGCGGCAACTAGCCCATCAATCCTGGCTTCAAGGGCAGAAAAGCGGTTTTCGAGAGCCGTACATCGTGTCATGAGGGAAGCAATAGACTTGCGGAGGGCCAGGTCTGGAGGTGAGGCAGGGCTGGTAGGAGGAGCAGACTGGGGAGGTGGTGGTGGTGGTGGTGGAGGCAGAGCAATAGTAGTGACACGAGCCTGGACCTGACGTCGAGTACATCCATGCCACACGTTAACCCCTGGCTGAAGGCATCGTGGACACTTCCATCGAGACGTATCCTCAGGAGGTGAAGGCTTAGAGGTGGAGGCAGCAGGACGTGATGGTTCGCCCCTGACAGGACACGTCTTGGAATCATGGTCGGCGGCACACCATGCACACTTCGGCCTGGCAGAACAGTACCGGGAGATATGCCCAACTCCCCAGCACCTGTAGCACCAAGGCTGGTCATTATGAAGTTTCCTCACCTCACACGGTGGAAGACAAGGGAGGAAATCAAAGGAAATCTCATTTGGAGGTGGATCAGGTTGACTCCAGACAACAACAATACGGCTAATGAGGGAACCATCTTGGAAAAAACGACGGGCAAAGTACACACCAGGGTATCCCTTAGCAAGTTTCGGGTCAACATCAATAGGAAAACGGGTAAGGATATAGCTGGGGAACTTACGAGGCCTCTCGGGTGAGTCTTCAAGAATGAGAGGCAGAGATAAAAATTCACCAGCCTTCACTCTATCAATGATATCCTGACGCTTCCTAGAGATGTAGACAAACCGGGAGGTGACAGCAGCCATCTTCACTTCAGCCAGTTCACGTTGCAGCTGGAAGGCCCTGTTGACATCAGACAACCAACGCAACTTTGTGTCCGTAGATGGGTTCCCAGAGAAGGAGAGCTTGACATAGGCATTTCTTGGGGCAAAAGCAGGAAGGTTGGACGAGGGCAAGGAGTTGGTATACAAGGAAGAAACACCACGTTGAGGCAGAGAAGGTACGTCATGCACAGCTGAAGCACCCTTGGCAGTCTTGGCAGCCGGAGGCAAACAGTCCACACCATCGGAATCCTGCAAGGAGTCAGACGAGGCATCAACAGGTCGCTTGGTAGAGGTTGAGGAGGTTGAGGGCTGCAACCTGAGCTGCGAAGTGACTGAGGGGAGGGGGGGAGGGTTGCGAGAAGGCAGCTCAGGCCAGTGATCCTCAATAGGAGACTCATCCTCCTCCGACATGGCCAA
The DNA here is from genome assembly GCA_033782935.1 of Petrolisthes cinctipes. Taxonomy (NCBI): domain Eukaryota; kingdom Metazoa; phylum Arthropoda; class Malacostraca; order Decapoda; family Porcellanidae; genus Petrolisthes; species Petrolisthes cinctipes. Next base: position 150,254 of record JAWQEG010000505.1, on the reverse strand, counting down.
GTCGGCCTCCAGGCAGGAAGCCACATCCGAATCCTCGCTCTCCATCAGGCCAGGCAAGGCCTAGATGGGAAGCGAACAACTGAACACACACGAACACACGAACATACACACACAGAACCACAATAAAACAAATAAACCATAAACAACAATACCACAAACAGCAAAACCACAAAAAAAACGAGACAGAAAATATAAACAACCCCTATAACACCACAGACACAACAACACACAAACAAGAACGTAGAAACAAGACAAACTTTAACACAAACAACAACACAGGCAGAGCGCCAAGAACACGTCTTCACTCCAGGAAGGTTGGGGTGAGACTCGGCATTGAGACTTGGTGGCTGGCATCTGATTCCTCCTGACTAAGCCACGAAACAAACTCTTTCTATATAGATGGTGTTTCGTGACAATATTTGAAGGACTCATTATTTTATCTCCAATATTCCGACTAGGTACACTCATGATACATAATTTCTGACCAGAGTGTGAGGAGCAGAAAGCTTCGAATCGCCTGGTATTGCTCATTTCCCCACCCAGTACACATATAGAAGTTGAGTTCGAATGCAAAATTGCAAGGTACGTGTGGTGCCTACCGTTCGTCTCTGGTCAGGGATTACGTATCACGAGTGTACATATATACATCACAGGGTCACCTAATGGCCGGGGTAAAGGAGGCTTGCTACACGAGTCACTCCAGTGGTTGCCCGAATATCAATTATTTTCGGTGTCTCCATTAAGGCTTGGTTTACACAGTCCTTTTGCTGTTGTTTCGTTCCTCTCATGAAGTATTAAAGAGAAGGATGCCTTACCGGGTAGAGGCGATCATTAGGTAATAAATACTGTGTGCAGCGTCAATGTTTACCTCTGTAATGCCTCCCGTCCATGTCTCCCCATCGCTGTTTGTCCCTGATTGACCTGGTGTGAAACTATTCCTTTCTTCCTCTTGATCCCCGGTTCCCTTGGTTTGTTTGTTTGTTTGTTTGGTTTCTGTAGCCGTAATGATTAATGGTGTTTTTGGTGTTGTTTTATTCTGTACCATTTTCATTTCATTATTCTTTTTTTTTTCATGTATCAATTTTTATATGTTCTCATTCATTATTATAGTTTTCTATTTTTATTTTCATATGTGTACAACATATATTTTTAACTTTCGATTTCGTGAGGCAAAAGGTTCGAGCATGGATGTATCGATGCTGAGAGCTACATTACCCTGCCTCTAAAAAACCCAATGGATTTTCAAGTTATAGACTGTAAATAAAAAGCTGAAATCGCCCCATAACCCTTGAGCATTGGTAACTTGGTCAACGCCTTTGCCATTATTTTTTTCTGATTAGCCCTAAACACTTTTTCTTGTCGAGGGACGACTTCCTTACAACAAAAAGTTAAAACCTACTTAAGGGGGTAATTCACTATTGTTACATTGGAGCACCTTGATTCATCCAAAGTATGACAGGACACAGGACCAGATGAACAAAAATAATGGTGTTCTGTTGCTTGGAATAGTTTGGAGGAATCATTTGCTCCAGATTTACCAACACTGCACTTCCCCCTTAAAGAAACTCAAAATAATTATCTGTAACTTACTAATTAGTTAGACCATACTAGATCTATATAGTAGTTCAGTTACGATCACGGTTCAACAGGATGGATTGATATCAACTCCCTTTGAACGAGTACAAAAATGGATAAATAATATGATTCACAGCCAGTGAAGGAAGACTGAAGAAGTGAAAGAAGTGATGAAGTGAAAAAGAGAAAGACGTAGGGATAGGGGGAGATATAACAGAGGTATTGAAAAGGTTGAAAAGGGCAAGTAATTCAGGTTTGGAATGTTTCTGAAAGTGAAATGCCAATTTGTAGAACGTTCAAGTAGACGTATAGAGAAAAGTTTTAGTTTAGGTGCAAGATAAATTCGTTGGTTAGAACGATAAAAGGCAAACGAGTTATACGACCTTCTTAAGGAGCAGACAAAATAATAATATTAAAATTATGTTACAAAGACATATAACTCCTCAAGACCGATGCACTGTTGTTGTCTACTATACATTCATATGTGTTCATGTTATAACGCCTATTTGTTCCGAGTTAATAACATTTTGTCCTTTAACTAACATTCCTGTTGCGGAGCCTAATATCAGTCAATCAACTATCCCTCTTTTCCTTGTTCATTACTCAGAGTTCACTGTCCTTCCCGTAACTCAGCATGCTGTGGCGTCGTAAGGGAAATATTTACAGCTACACACATACTATGCCTCTTTCACATTCTGCTCTATCTACATTCTTTTATATATCCCTCGCCTGCAGATGGAGCTCCAACATCTGGACGTGGGCAAGAAGAGTCGAGGTCGTGGCAAAGGAGTGAATGACGACCCAGATACAACAGGGGGTCTTGGTCGTCCTCTCTCCACAAGCCACCTTCAGGGACTCTTCTTTCTCCTTGGGCTGGCCTGGGTCTTCTCCATTGTCGTCTTTCTTCTTGAAAAGACACACGAGAAAATGTGTTGCTCCTTCTGTCCTATTGGTTCTGTTCCTCCTCCTATTCACCTGGCTCCTGACTCCCTCACTCCGCCCTCATGACTCCCTAATTTCGTTCACTTGACTCCCTCCCTCCCTATCCCAGCCCTCTTCTTGCCTTCTTCATGCTCATTCTCGTAAGGGACGTGGGAATTACAAATCTGCCCGTCTTATCAGCAACCTTTGCTACTACTGGAGGTCATTGCCTATAGAAATGTAGAAAATACTTAAAAGGTTTAAATGTCACTTCGATCTTAAGGCAATCACTGTCCGCCATTCAACTTTCAAACTTTCCCTTGTTTCTCAATCAAAATGTTCTCACTTTTTCTCCTTCCTTTGCCTGTCTTATATATATCCCGAGCTGTACAGATGTCATTTGACGAAGGCCTTTCACAATACTCCATTCCTCATTTACATGACACAGAAAAAAAAAGCCGTGGTCAAGGAGTTAAATATAAAGATGATCTGCTGTGAAGAGAACAATATTACTTAATGGCTTACTTCAGTATATTTAAATGTTCATCCTTTTCTACACGCACTTTAAGCCTGCCATTAAAAGCAAATATTAGTCCTTTATGATAAATAAAAATAATAAGATGATCAGTCACTGTTATCTTAATGGGTTATGTGTTACTTTAGTGCCACAAGTGGTCGATACGTCAAGAGTAAAGGTGGCAGCCTAGACGTCAGACGAATGTGTTTGATTGTGGTTTAGTGAGCAGGGGTGTGTGGTTGAAGAAGGTTGGTAGCTCTTAGTGTAATCATGCTACCTAAGTTTCCGATTCTACTGCTTCTGTTATTGATTGCTGTGACCTGTGCAGCGGCACCAAGTGGGCTTGCAGGATCTGCAGCTAAGTTGTCTAAAAGCACAACTGCAATGAACGAACAAACACGATTCATAGTCGAAATTCTGGAGCAATTGGTGAGAAGTCCTGCGCGAAATAGAAGCCTACAATTACATCTCGATCCAGCTCTGCCTGCTGCCACCAAGGACGCCTTAATGATGTGGAGTAATGCCTACAATCCTTCCCTTGTAGCACCACTCCACGTCGTCATAGTAATATCTTACTCATCCTTTTCAGTCACTTTCTCACATCTTGTTGCTTACACATTCAGCCAATTGCTTTTGGTCAACTTGGAATTCGATCGGAATGCTACTACCTTGTTGATGCAACCCATACTGAGCGGTGTTCGTAGTTTGGTACTGCTGACACCAGTGTCAGTCAAACCAGGCCCACTGGCCACCTATACTTTCCTTCCTTTCTGTTCACCTCGGCTTCACTACCTGGGTCACTGGAGTCAACACACCTTCCCCACCTGGGAATCACTCTTCCCCGATCGCTTCCCCAGTACATGCCAGGCCACCTTCCGCCTCGCTACATGGATTAATGACGAACCTTACCTGTATCGCAGACAACGAGATAACAAGACAGTGGGGGTATCTATGACTCTGTTGCAATTACTGGCAAACAAACTCAACTTTTCCTATACAATGACAACCAGATCTGTGGATGGCTTGTGGGGAACAGAGGAGAACGGAGAGTGGAATGGGTGTGATACAACACAGTCATTACCATTTCACCATAAATAGCTTTTTACATACAGAGGAACGTTTGGATGCTTTTGATGTGGCCGAACCCATAACATATGTCGAGGTGGCAGTGTTCCTTCAGAAGCCGGCACCTTTACCAAAGTGGATGAATCTAGTGAGGCCCTTTCCTATCAGGATCTGGGGACTTTTGACCGTGACTCTCCTTCTCGCCTCTGGCTGCTTTGTCCTTCAGGTTAGTCCTTGCCACTGAGCCTTCCATATTTGGCACCGAAATAATATTATTGTCGTGTCCATCCCACTCCAGTGATACTTTATGACCATATCAATGTTGTATTAATTTACCAGGAAGTTTCCACCACAGACTATGATGATCAAATGTTAATGTTTGTAACAGTTCAGGCAGATCCATCTACATTATGACCAACTAAAGTACTAATTATATTTGTCCATCATTCCCTGATAATAACGGCTTGAAGGAGTAATTATTTCTTTTGGGCAAGTTGATAATCTACTAATTTTTTCAATATATACAGTAAGCAAGGAAACCAAATTTTTCAGAATATGAGAAGGGGATCTGTTTTGTCAGGTTCATATAAGCTCAGAATTGTTCATAAGAGAATACCTAAGAGAAGATACATCCAGAAAACTCAACTCATATTTACTTAGGAGGAGTTGGACAGGACATATGTAAGGATGATGTTGGGTGAATATGATTCAGTGTCTTGTATTTGCATGTGTTAGGTGTATGTAGTTTTTTTCCTCCAGTCTCCGATTTCCAATAGTATTTAAATGGGGTTAGGTAAAGAGTAACAGCTTAGGGTTCTGCGAGCACCACTAAATTAGTTCCGCTGTGGTTATATTTTCTCTTGAAAACAGTAATTATTTTAACATTTTTTGTCACTATTATTTTGGTTGTGTGACTTGAATCTGCTCTACATAATATTTCCAGTTCCAATTTAACCACCTTAAGTGTTTAGTGTTATTGTTATTATAAGGGATTATTCAGTTACATATGTTAAAGGTAACAAATTATCTCACTGAATCATTCTCCCAGCGATGACTAAACCTAAACGATTGCCCTCAGTTAAAGGAGAAAAATATGGCTCTCAAACAACTAAGAATGTAGGTACTGCCTTATATTAGTGCATTTGTCGCGGCTTCTAGCCGCTTAAATTGTATTTATTGGTTGTGAAACCAGCACAGCTGTTTGCTATAGAATAGGCCCCTTCACAAGCCCAGGCCCCGTATAGGCATAATCTGGGTTGGAAGGGTCAATTCCGTGACGTTCATCAGAAGTAAATAAAATTCAAATCTGGCGCTGTACTGATAGTGGAGCCACCTGGTGGTGGTGAGGTGAGGTATTAAGCCCCTCCTCCGCTGAATACCGCTCGCCCACTCCAATGAGAAAGAAGTGAGTGCCTGCCGCATCGGGAGGTGGGTGGGACAGTAGAAGCTGTGCTGGTTTCACAACCAATAAATACAATTTAAGCGGCTAGAAGCCGCGACAAATGCACTATTATTGGTATAGTGAAACCAGCACAGCTGTTTGCTATGCATGCGATGCGGTAGGTGGGAGGTGAGGTGGAGGCAATCACGTGCTAGTTAAGAGTGGTTGAGAGCGGAGGGCAGGAAAGATAACCGAGCCCGGTGAGGCAGCAGCTAACGCCCCTCCCGACACTGGCTAGGTGAATAGCCGTGGTGGGGGAGAAGTAGCTTATACCATATAACCGTAGACCATTCTGTTATAGATCAGAATTGTTACACATAAAGTCTTTATAGGTAGACTCGAGGGTTCGGGCCTAGGAGAGGAGGGGGGGAGGTGCCCATGGCAACCCCCCCCCTTCCCCCCCCCCTTATTCAAGTCTTCTGAGTTAGGGCTATGGCCCTCGCTCAGGTAATGTGATCCCGAGGGGATGAAGGAGGACACTAGGATCCAGATATCCTGTGTAATAATATCTCCTGTCACTCTTCGTAGTAAAGTAATTGTTTGGAAAATAAATACACAAGAATTCCGTAACAATGTAATTTATTTTAGTATATACCGTAGACTATTCTGTTATAGACCAGAATTGTTAACCAACTAAAGTCTATATAGGCAGACTCGAGGGGTCAGGTACAGGAGAAGGGGTGCCCCCGGCCCCCCCCCACCCCCCCCCCTTTGTTATTAAAGTCCTCTGAGCTAGGGCTATGGCCCCGGCTCAGGTCATGCGATCCCGAGAGGATGAAGGAGGACACAAGGATGCAGTAATCCTGTGTTTAATATATATATCCAGTCACCCATCCGATTGACCTAGGGAAAAGAGGGTTACCGGACCTAGAGTTGTAGAAGAGGTGGTCCGGAGAAGCCCCTCTCGTCGCCTCCACGTATGTAGAAACGCGTGGACTGGCCAGAGGGGGTGGAAACTTCCAGCCCTCAGGGACGAGGGTACTGCGAGAGGGCCAATCCTGTCGTCAGCCTGCTCGTTCTTAGCCAGGAAAGCGGGAGAGGGGGGGATAGTTAAAGAAGTAAGGTTAGGGCTTACAGATGAAAAGGCTGTGTGACGGGTAAGGGCTGCCAACTGAGAGGCCCTGTACCCTGTAGCTAAGGCGAGCAGGAAGAGAGCTTTCTGGAGGAGGTGACAAACCTCCAGAGGAACCCCCTCGAAGGTCAGGTAGGAAAAGGACGCAGTGAAGGGCCAGGAGGGAGTCTGGGCCCGCCATTCTCCAGGCCCTAGTCCCCGTGTTACGAAAGGAGGCAAGGGCGGGGGAGTTTTGGGTGCGGGCAGAGGCGGGTGTCTCCCGACACAGCTCAGCCCCGGGGCGGCACACACCGCGCGCCAAAGGGTCGTAACCCTTGGGCGTGAAGCAGGGTGCGTGAGGCGAACAGTGGAGGTGGCCGACCATCGTAAAGCGATTTCCCAAAGCTAGGGTGGTAGCTGCTGTGGAAAGGTTGTTATGCATATAATTTATTATCATTATATACAGACAACTTTCGGTTAAAACCAGAAAGTGTTACAAGTCGTAAGTCTTTAAAGACACCCTCGAGGGGATGGGCCAGGGGGTCGAGGACCCCCCCCCCCATTTTTGTTGTTAGGGTCCTCCGAACCTAGGCTATGGCCTAGGTTCGGGTAAAATATCCCGAGAGGAGAAAAGAAACACCAAGATGTTCTAAACATGAGACTGTACAGAATGGAGATGACGTAAGGGATGTCTGGTGACAGAAGGTAAGTCGTCCGACCTTTTCCATTCGGGCGTACCCTCCCCCTTTTCTGTCTCCCACGGGGACCCTGTGGTAAGGTGGGCGGAGTCCCCATTGCAACACAGGGGGTGAGGGAGAGCGAGTGGAACAGATACCTCGTCTTGAAGGATGTGGTGGATGTCCCGCCCCCCCCCCCAGATCCCGTACCCGCTCCCCCGCGGGGACTCGGATAGAGCAGGTCCAGGAACGGGTCCCGCCGCCTCCACCATGGTAGGTGGGGAAGGGCGCGTGGCCTACGGACAAACCAAAAAGTTCGTCCGCTTCCCGCTTCACTAGCCCGTCGTGCCTCCTCACCCAAACCTCTGGTTGAGAAGGATCGGGAGACTACGCACCCGTCTGACCTCCTCTGAAGAGTGAGTTCAGGACGAAGGAAGAAAGGCCCAAGGGTAGGGAAGGTACCCGTCGTCCACAGGATGAGGCGACGGGAAAGGGGGAGGAGAGGCAGCCAGCTCCTCCGCCAGGGTGCCCCCCGGGGACTCGAGACCCAGAGAGATTGGGGGAACGGGAACGGCTCCAAAATCCCCAGGTGGACTCGAGTCCCCTACCGGCGACGCGGCAGGGAAGGTGAGAAGGGCGGGTTCAGGAACGGGTACCGTTGCAATAGTGGGGCTGTTGGGTGGCACATAATTGGCCGGCTCCCCCACTAGGGAATGAGGCGAACCTTAAATCTCACGAGGCTGTCTGGGACAGTGTCGAGAGTGTAACGCCAGGACCGTCCTGAGCACTAATACAAGGCATCGACCAGGGAAAGCTGAAGCCCCAATATCCCCTCGCCCCCATCCCCTAAGTGGAATGCGTGCGATGAAAGGTTAAGGACGTAGTTAAGAAGCCCCCATTGAGTGAGTATGGTGTACAAGACACAAATCTTGCTGCTCCATGTCTCCCTGTTATGGGGATACAAAACAGGTGATCCGAGGCGAGGACTAGGGTAGCTGTAATATCATCCTTGAGAGCTTGGACATGACACCAAGAGTGACATGTGCAGCTTGGTAGGACGGTAGGCAACAACCGGAGCCGTATAGTTTATCAATGGTTTGTTTGAATTTGGTAAGGACCACCGAGAGGTGAGGAAACTACTTTGAAAACCTTCCAGCCAAGCAGAACAGAAGACTGGTGGGTCAAGCAGTTACCTGTGGGAAATTATGGGGGACCAACAGTTGCCCCACCGCTGGAAGACATACCTCCATTGAAAACCTACGTCAGCACAGGGTAGGGTGTCTCGTTCTTGGTAAAGAATGATTCACGTTTCGGAGAACCCTGGTGACCACCTGCGAATCATTACGGGAAAAGAGGGACGTAAAAACGTCACTGTCAGGGAGGCCAGTGACTGGAAAAACCTCCGAGTTTGAGTGTTGTTACAGTTCTGAGAACGTTTTGAAACGTTATCGCATTCGCTCTCCTATTTCCCTCACGCGGCAAAGAGGCCGTGTGTTATAAACTCTCATGAACTAGCTGCCGTAGGCTGAGTCCCAGGTACCCCCTAGGCTGGGACCCCAGGTTCAGGTCCAGCTAGCCACTAGGTTCAGGTCCAGGTAGCCACTAGGTTCAGGTCCAGGTAGCCCCTAGGCTGAGGACCATGTCGCACTAGGTTGAGCCCCGGGTAGCGCCCTAGGTTGTGCATAGGTAGCGCCTTGGCTGAGCCCGAGGTAGCCCCTAGGTTGTGCACAGGTAGAACCTTGGCTGTGGTCGAAGCCTAGCTGGCTAGGTCCCAGCAGGCCTCTCAGTCAGTACCCTCCCGGGTTGTTGGTTGAGCGGGTCCTGCTATTGGTGCTAGGTTGTGCATAGGCAGCCCCTAGATAGTGGAGGAGACTGGCTGGCCAGGTCCTCGCAGGCTTGTCAGTCAGTACCCTACCGGGTCCTTGGCTGAGCGGGTCCTGCTCTTGGCCCTAGGATGTGCATGGGTAGAACCCTAGCTGGCCAGGTCTTAACAGGTTTATCAGTCGGGACCCTACCGGGTCCTTGGCTGAGTGGGTCCTGCTGTTGGCACTAGGTCGTGCATGGGTAGCACCCTAGGCTGTAGTAGGAGCCTAGCTAGTTAGGTCCTAGCAGGCTTGCCCGTTAGTACCCCCCCGGGTCCTGGGCTGAAAAGGTCCTGTTCTTGGCACTAGGTTGTGCCTGGGTAGCCCCTTAGCTGGCCAGGTCCTAGCAGGTTTGTCAGTTAGTACCCTACCGGGTCCTTGGCTGAGAGGGACCTGCTCTTTGGTACTAGGTTGTGCATGGGTAGGTCCCTAGGCTGTGGTCGGAGCCTAGTTGGCAGGGACCTGCAGGTTCGTCAGTCGGTACCCACCGGGTCCTTAGCTGAGGAGGACCTGCATTTGGTGCTACGCTTGCTCCCTCGGGAGCGGCTCTTTGAGCGCGTCCGCGTGGGAGAAGGAGCCTTTCCTTGCTGGGCCCTGGTACCTGGGAGGTGACCAGGGGTGCAGCCCGACGGTCTGACCCCCTCCTGCTGAGGTGGAAACCTCGGGGGGGTTATCAGAGCCGACTAAAAGAAGGAGAGGAGGCCTCTCGGGGTGCTAGGGACCCGAAACCCTGTGGACCTGAGGGCGAGACCTCCTCCTGGACTCGTGCTTGCACCCCCGAGAGCGGCTCGAGGAGCTCGCCCATGGGGGAGACGAAGCAGCTTCCCTGCTGGGTCCTGGTACCGGTCAGGTAGCCAGGGGGGCCAGCGTGGTGGTCTGGCTCGCTTCCGGGAATGGTGGGAAACCATGGAAGGGAGGCACAGAACCATCCAGGGAAGGCGATGGGGACTCGGCGGGGTGCTAGGAGTTAGATCCTCTGTGACCTCGAGAGGCACGTAGCAGGAACGTACTCCTGGGAGTGCAGAAGCATGTGCGGGGTGAACAGTGGTGATGCACGTCGAGGAACAACCTCACGGTGCAGCCAGAAGAAGCACACAAGGCACAAGTGGACTGCGGGAGAAAAAAGGGGGTTAACACGTGAACCCACGTGTACACACATGGAAAAACACAAAACACCCCGAGGGAGGAAAACACTAACTCCCAAGGCAAAACACTAAACCACACATACTCACCCCCACACTGCTGGGGAAAAACCCCGCAAACACGGTCCCCAAAAGCCGAGAGTATACCCTAGGAAACCCAAGGGGGGAGAGGGTTTAAAAGGAGGAACTTGTTACTCTACCAGAAAGTAATAAGCTTCTCTTACCCCCAATAAGGGCAAGCACAAAGTAAGAGTTATGTAAGAAGAAAGATAGAAAGTCTTACTACCCTACCGCATAACTATAAAAAACTGTACTGAAATGTGAGAAAAGAGAAGGTACTGAATGTTGAAAAAACAGTACTGCACGAAGAAGAATGCTACAACGCAGACAAGAACAGTACAGTAGTAGCAAGAAGTCAAGCAGGTGTAGTGAGTAAAACGTTGCTTGGTAAGGCAGCTACAGAAGTGCAGGCAACATTATCAGAATAATATCCTAAGACACTAAAAGAGCTGACAAGGAAAAACACCAAAAAGGTGCAGAGGCCCCAAGACACAGAGTAGAAGGGACACGTGCAAATAAAAAACCTCACTCCCCACAGGGTTAAAAAACCCGAGGAGAAAAAACCCAAACAAGTACTCACCGCACACGGGGGAAGACAGTCACAGCGTGAGCGCACACACCAATCAACACACACACGGGGAAAATCCCCACACAAGGGGCAAACACGCACACGTGTTCGCACCATGTGCAGAGAAAAACACAACATACAGCCTTCCACACTACACACCAAAGGGTCGCAAGCCTAGGGGGTGAAGCAGGGTGCGTGGGGCGAACGATGCTGGTGGCCAGACTGCGGGAGAAAAACTCACAAAAAAGGGGTTAACACGTGAAGCCATGCGTACAAAGACACAAACAAAAATAATAGGACACGGGCAGAGGGGGATAGCAAGCCCCCTCGGACCCGGGAACGAACCCCAAACAAAAAACCCCCACACGCACCAACCCGGGAAACCACCCCCCCCCCTCCCCCGCGGGGGCTGGGAAAGAACCTCTGGTCTGCAGGCCCCAAAGGAGAGGCACAGACAGCCTGATGGGCAATTCCCAGGGTAACAAACAAACTGGGAAGACACCAGAAAAAAACTCAAAAATACGCTGGGAATGGGAAACGAGAACCTGGCACAATCCTCGCTCCCCCCACCCCACGTAACACTAAACCACACTCGGGGGAAACAACGATAAGGGGCTAAGTAGTCCTACCCCCGCACCACGTGGGGAGGAAAGAGCCCCACGTGGGGAGGAAAGAGCCCCACGTGGGGAGGAAAATACCTCGCTAACACCAAAAAACCCCGAGGAAAAATACACTAAATGACGTGTACTAGTGGCAGGAGGAAGGGAGGCAGGACAGGGAAGGGAGAAAAAACCCCGAAAAGTAGCCCCCAACCAGCTAGCCTGAGAAGAAACACTCCAGGCTACAGATATTGGAAAAACACCCAAAAATCAAATTAAAAACCCCCGCCTGGGAGAGGAAGAGAGAACCAGAGCACAATTCTCACTCCCCTTTACCGAGAGGGGACACATAATAATCGGGGAAGGCAAGAGGAAGGGCTGCAAAGACCCCATGTGCTCACCACGTGGGGAGGTGAAGTCCCACGTGGCGCCCACTAACCTCGCTAAAAACCCCAGAAACCCCGATAAAATACACACGAAGAATGTACTAGTGGCAGGAGGAAAGGTGAAAGGGGGGAAAAACGGAGAAAAACTCCGAACAAAGGGGCTGAAAAACCCCCCTTCGCTAAGGAAAAAAGAACTAAGTCCTAACGAAGAAAAAACCCCCATACACACCTAAAACCCTCCTAGAATACACACACGATACATCTGCAAAGCAGGCTAGCCACTAGAACACAAAAGAAAATATTAGCAGGAACACGTGAAACAATACCATAGCGTAGCAGCGAGGAGCGTAGATGTTGACTGAAACGTGTTCCGCGACAGAGTGGGCGAGCGGTATTCAGCGGAGGAGGGGCTTAATACCTCACCTCACCACCACCAGGTGGCTCCACTATCAGTACAGCGCCAGATTTGAATTTTATTTACTTCTGATGAACGTCACGGAATTGACCCTTCCAACCCAGATTATGCCTATACGGGGCCTGGGCTTGTGAAGGGGCCTATTCTATAGCAAACAGCTGTGCTGGTTTCACTATACCAATAATGTATGATTTGAGTAAGTAATTTGTACACAAGGTAAAAAAAAAAAAAACTATCGGTGCATTTCTCCAGCGAAAGTTTCAGACACTTCAAACGATAGATACTGAATAATTGTTGTTTATTCCCAGAGCATCATGACCCGTGCCGATCATTTGCAGACCCATCAGACCCCTCATGCTCGATATCTTTTGTTTTACCTTGTGTACGTTGAGTAATTTGCATCAATATAATTGTAGCACTAGAGAAGCCAGCTCAGTCTCACCTACGTATTTCTTCTTAAGGCCAAAGTAGGTGGGCGAGGCTGGAATGCTGACACGGGTCCTCTGCGAGCCATCCTGGGACAAAGCTCTCCATATCTTACAGAACCTCGACTGTTTGCTGGTCTGTGGCTGCTAATCTGCTTTGTCCTCATCGCAGCCTACACCTCCAACCTGGTGGGAGTATTTACCAAACCAGCCTTCCCACCACGGCTAACTACCCTTTCCCAGCTACTTAACAGTGAGAAAAAGTTTGTGCCATTTACACAATTTTGGTAGAAGATTAGTGTTGAAGATCTGGAATAAGTATAGTTATACACTCACTCTTCTTTTTTCTTCCTGTCCCGGTTACCTATGCTAACATTTTTCCAAAATTAGGACGCCAAAGTGGCGTCTGTGCGCGAACGTAAAGTTATTATTATTATTATTATTTTTTTTTTTTTTTTTTCCCAAACGCATCATGGGCGTCAGCCGTGTGCGAGAGTGTTAACCAGCTGAGGTAATGGACAATGGTTCTAGGAGTATTCAGGTAACGTACCGTCAACCTCACCATGTGATTACGTACTCCCATCGGCGAAGGACGGAAAAGACGAGTGATTTAGCGAACCTACTTCAGGGAGAGCTAGGTGTGAAGAGAGGACTGAGCGAGTACCGAGGACGAGGCTCCAAGCGCCTCCCCAGTTATATATCCTCGGCCGACAAGTTTAAACAGTCCCCTCGCTGTCATTGGTTATCACAAGGATAATTTATGGGATCGTGATTGGCTCTGTGACGTCACAGAGTTCGAAACTCCTGCCTCTCCTAAATTCCTTTTTCCTAGCTATAATTATATCACTAACGTTAATGCATGTGACTGTCAGTACACAATGTATATTAACGACACTTCATGATAAACTTACGAGATTAGAAGGACTTATTTCAATCAATAAATTAATATACTCGGCAATTACGTTAAGAGTACGGATGAGTGGATTGGTTTGGGAGGCTGCAAGCTACGGCAAAATGAGCTGATCACAGGGGGACACAGCCGCCGAATTTATATTATCTATGACGCGATCCTCGACTCGTGACAATGTGGCACTGTAGTTGGAGGAGGTTGTTCCTTATTATGGAGGACGTGCAGCACCCAACACGTCGTCTGGGTATGGTTTATCCATCACATAAATGTTTAATTTTCTGAGTATCCATCGTGTTACTCCTCTTCCAGCTTACTGCCGCTCGATCAGACCGTGTCAAAATGATTTGTAAGGCCATCTTCCTCACAGACAGCCATGATTGTTTAATGTTGTACAAATATTCTTGTCAGTGGAGTATGGACTATGGGTGTTTTGATTATGAGATCTTGTCAGCTTCTTTGTACGTGTTATAAATTGTAACTCATGTGTGTAGTGTGGCCAACAAACTATGTATCAATCTATCTACTGGTCAGCTCATGCCACTTCTACTTATGTGACGAAGGACTGCTGTATCTCTCATCACTACTCAGTCTGTTTTTCCGTGTTGGCCACTATCCAAGCAACGTCTATTGTCACCAGGTTTGCGTTTATCTTCTATTGGTACCCCCTGGTCGAAGGCATCTAGCACTTCCCTACCAGAGATTTATATTTTCGGAGATGGGGAGTTCTTCTAGCCTCTGATGCACTCTCAAGAACTGGAATTCCATACTCTGCTTCTTCTTCCCCAAGAAGAGTGCCATGGGGCCCCCTTTATTTATCTTCTGAAGAGTTAGTTGTCCATCATCGCAGAATAGTTCTCTCAGTCATCCTTGTGCTGCAATGACAAGGACCATAAATAATATAGAGTTATTTTCAAGCACAACACACTACTGTGTCCTCATTGTCATTTTCCGTCAGAAAGCCCATGCCATCCAACACTGACCAGCCTCACTTAAATTTGAACATGAGACTTTGGCACCCCAACCTAGACTGGCTTCTAATCAAGTGCACTAGCCAACTACAATTATACCAATAGATTTCCACACATCATAAAGCCTTATTTTCACTCAAGATTTCTTCTCTATTATCGGCCTAATGACACTGTTTTAGTGTAATGGTGATATACATGAACAGTTGTAGCTTGATATTTTGACTTGCTTTCTTAGAGACACCAGTTCATATATAACCAGATAAGCCCATTGATTGTATCGGCGTTGTCAAGGATTGTGCTTTGCAAAAATTACCCCCAATTTGGTGGTACAGGTACACCCATCCCTCCTTCCTTGATTACCAGACTCACCACTCCAGATGTGGGCACTGCCACAGCGAAGTTACTGAAAGATGAGACCGTGCCATTTATCCGGGCCTTCAGAGGACGTGTAGACCTTTACACTAATGAGAGTCAATGTGTGGCTGCCACGATGAGGGGTACACATGGATTCATCGGTTCCACAATTTACACAAGCATCCTCTTTGCTAACAAGTACAAGGTATGTCCTGGGATTTTATACCTTATTGTGTAAGGGAAAATCACAAGAGGGAATCTTTATTATATAATTGTAATTATTTGTTGTTTTTCTGTCATTTAGTTATTGAAGAGCTTTATCATATATCAATCTGTCAATCTGTCCTACCAAAATGCAGCTCAGGAACTGGTACAGGCTAGAAGAACCTTTCAACAGTTATGGGAAAGGATGGATGTACAAGAAAAACATGCCCTTTAAAGAGGTGATGAACAAGTACATCAGGAAGCTTAAGGAAGCTGGACTGATGGATTTCTGGCAAAAGGTGAGGCAAGGTGTCAATGTGCATGCCTTCATAATGTATGATGTACGAGAAAGTAGTCTTAACAAGGGTTATGGATGGCAAGTATATAATCTGTTGACTGCTAAAGGACCTACAATCACTGTATAAAGCATGTATGATTCTCTGTCGCCGATATTTCACTGCCTTCTCCTTCAGCAATGCCTTCTTTACTTGAGGAAGCAATAGGGAAGATTGTCAATATAGGTTCCTCCCCAAATAAAGTCAGGTGGAGCTAAAGTACATATTTTTCTAATGGTGTTTGTGTTATGCAGTATGTGTGTGTATTTGATATTAAAGGGTTTATTCTTAACGGATGCATACATATAACTTCGTCGTTTTTCTTTTCTTTGTTTTTGGGTTCAACAACAAGAATGAATATGAAGCCCTTGGGTACACCGCTGAGGGCAAGAGTGGAGGCAAAGGAGTGGATGGTGTGACAGGAGGAATGGGACATCGGAGTGGCCCTCTCACCACCAGCCACCTTCAGGGACACTTTTCCCTCCTAAGCCTTGCCTGGGTCCTCTCCACTTTCCTGTTCCTCCTTGAAACGATACACAAGAAGTCATTTTGTTACTCCCTTCCTCCCTCTCTTCCTGTATCTGACACCTTCACTCTCTCTACATGAAAAGTTGTTCAATCCCTTCATCCATCTGACTCCCATTCATCTTACTTCTGCTTCTCTCTCTTCCCTTACCTGACTCCCTCCCTTCCTCAAACTAACTATCTCAACCATGGAGCTATACTACTTCCATGATCTCAACCCATATGAAGTGTTTAGTTCCTACATTTAACTCTACTGAACTCCTTGATTCCCCCTTTTCCTTCTCCTACTCCCTCCTTTTCTCCACCTGACTCCCCCTTTTTCCTTCTCCTACTCCCTCCTTCCCTCCACCTGACTCCCCCTTTTCCTTCTCCTACTCCCTCCTTCCCTCCACCTGGCTCCCCCTTTTCCTTCTCCTACCATACTCCCTCCTTTCCTTCACTTAAATCCCCCTTTTCGTTCTCCTATACTTCCTCCTTCCCAGAATACTATCCGTACTTGTTGGTTATCAAAAAGACATTGATTATCTTACTTCTGTTATTTATTATATCAGCTTCGTGTGACAGACTCAAGTCTTCACGCGACTACACAGTGATTGATATTGGATGCTGAGGTAGTGTCTTGTGGGTCACTTTTCTGATTCAGTTCATTATTCTTGTAGCACATCGTTACCCAGTGTCGTCTGCACATGAAAAGTAGCAGCGTCGGTAAAGTAAGTAACTGTATTTCTGGAATAGGCTGAGGTATGGTTATCACATTTGGTTCAGCAATGCTCTCCTGTGTCTCTTTTATAAAGCCACACAACCTCAACTTTGCTTGGTACTGGTCAGCTGAGAAGACATCCTAAGTCGTCCTCATTTTTTTCAACTAATTTTCAGAGGTTTGAGGATATCTATAATTCTGGATGAAGCACGAAGGAAACGAAAACAGAGGATGAGAGTTGGAGAATGAAGGAAAATGAGGTGGTGTTACTAAAACCTACTTTAGGATCTGGATACGATGTTGCTATGTTTTATGTAGATGTCACTAAGTAGTGTTCAGAGGTTGGCATTATGAATATACCACAGAAGCATCTAATTTCTTTTTCCTCAGTCCTTAAGCCTTGGTGTTTTGGTCATATTAATCTGTCAAGATGCGTGAGTGGCCTTTAAACTTCTGTAAACAAATTAGAGAACCGTGGGAGTTACAGATTTTCTTTTTCTTTTTCTATACCTCAACCTCGGGACTGTAGGGAGTCAGTTGCCCTGCGATTCTTGCGAGGTTTCGAGATTATTGAACATTATATGGAGGAAAATATACTAGAAACTTTCTTTAAGAAAAGTTCAGTTTCATAATTAATTTTGATTTTAAGCATTATTTCTTGGTCCAAATGCAGATGTGAATAGTATATGTATAAAATGCATCTGAAGAGAATTGCTCGTTTACCTGTAACTGGCTGTAACAATTGTAAATATTAATTCTCAAATTAAAACACAGGATACTGCTTATTTAAAAGTAAATGGGATGTAGAGTCTATGTCTTATACAGAGTGAAGAAAGTGAAGTGAGGCAAAAAACTTAAAAGAATCTGAATCACTACATTTAATTTATACATTGGCCACGTCAACCTTCTTGTCCAGTGAGTGGATCGATGTACTAGTAGTGTTTGTGGCTCGGCAGTGGGTTGGTGAGTGTAGAGTAGTGATGTGGTTTGCCGAAATGGAGAAAAAGTTACTATTACAGATTTTGGTTTATAATATCACCGAGGTAGTATCAGGAAAGTCTGCAGCAATGGGGTCCCTCTACGCTCGTACTAGGAATATCACTATTATGGCACAAAGAGTTGTGAAATTAGTAGAGGAGGTGGAACAAGGACCCGCAAGACTCAGAAACTTGGTATTGCATTTGGATCCTGCTCTACCAGGTGAGGTACAGGACGCCCTCTCATTGCGACAACGCCTACACCTGCCACGCAAAACGTCTCTCCTACACTTGATTATTTTCATGGGGTCAGTTCCTTTCCCAAGCAATCTATTGTCCACAGCTGTCCATACATTCCATCACGTTCTTCTGTTGAATTTTGGGTTAGATCACAATGCAACCTCCTTACTGGATCATCCGGTGTTAAGGGTTGTAAAAAGTCTGGCGATAATTACGCCGATAACAGCCGAGCTGGACCCACTGGCCACCTATACTTTCCTTCCTTTCTGTTCACCTCGGCTTCACTACCTGGGTCACTGGAGTCAACACACCTTCCCCACCTGGGAATCACTCTTCCCCGACCGCTTCCCCAGTACATGCCAGGCCACCTTCCGCCTCGCTACATGGATTAATGACGAACCTTATCTGTATCGCAGACAACGAGATAACAAAACAGTGGGGGTATCTATGACTCTGTTGCAGTTACTGGCAAACAAACTCAACTTTTCCTATACAATGACAACCAGATCTGTGGATGGCTTGTGGGGATCAGAGGAGAACGGAGAGTGGAATGGACTGCTGGGTATGATACAAAACAGCCATTACGATTTCACCATAAATAGCTTATTTAGTCATCTGAAGCGTGCAATTGCTTTTGATGAGAGCGAGTCCTTGGGGTTTGACGACGTGACAGTGTTCCTTCAGAAGCCCGCACCGTTATCCAAGTGGATGAATTTAGTACGGCCCTTCTCTCTCAGGATCTGGGGACTTCTAGCTATGGCCTTCATTCTCACCTCTGGCTGCTTTGTCCTTCAGGTCAGTTCTTGCTATTGATCCTCTGTTTCATGACCCTAGAATGTTTTTATAGTTTCACTTTAGCTTCACGTCAGTTTAGTAATACAGTGTTTACATAACTGTTGTCGTAATGTAGCTGGAGGATACCATAAAAATATCTGACGAGTATATTTGGATTATCTGAGATAGTGTTCTTTCATGGAACAGATTCATCTAGACTCTAGATGACCAACTATAAGAAAAGGTATTTTTTTTACCATCATTCTCTGACAAACACATTGCGTTTGAAGGGACATACTTTCTAGTACAGGGGAAAATAGATGAATGCTGAAGGTTCCAGAGTTGATAAGTTGTATATATGAAAGCCTGAGAATACAGGTTGATATATATCTTGCATTAGAAACTTTGTCAGAATAGGGGCGAGACTGAGTTGCTTGGTAAATGTTGCATGCTCTGTTGCATGCTGCCGAAGCAATCATCAATAAAAATGGTGTCCCAAAAATGAATGTGAAATTGATTGTTTGTCATCCAATTAGAACACAGATTCATTTATTTTATGTGGATGTCACCTTCGTTTCGTCAGACGACCTCAGTCGAGATGATGGACACTGGTGATATGATGGACACCTCTAATATAAAAGTTGCCAATATATATATATATATATGCCAGGTAAACATGTATTATGTCAGAGAAGAAAGGCCTAAACAGGGCTATAAAATATTTTTTTTAAACATTGTTTTGGCATACTTTACCTCTAGAGTCTAAACGATAATCTGCCCCTGTAAAAATTGCATTGGTATTCACAGGGTTGAAAGTTTGTACACAGTCTATCAATATATTGTTAATGAAGAAACTACCTTAGTCTCACCTACGTATTTCTTCTTCAGGCCAAAGTAGGTGGGCGAGGCTGGAATGCTGACATGGGTCCTCTGCGAGCCATCCTGGGACAAAGCTCCCCATATCTTACAGAACCTCGACTGTTAGCTGGTCTGTGGCTGCTAATCTGCTTTGTCCTCACCGCAGCCTACACCTCCAACTTGGTGGGAGTATTTACCAAACCAGCCTTCCCACCACGGCTAACTACCCTTTCCCAGTTACTTAACAGTGAGAAAAGGTTTGTGCCATTTACCTACTGTAAGATCTTTTCTTTCCGACAGTTCTAACTTGCAGTGAATTTACATTAATGACACCCTATCTGGACTTGATAGTGAATCCAGGCTGCCAATTGAATACGTACAATCTCCCCTTCCCCCTCCACACACACATTTAACCTTAGCGTAGCAAAAAATCCACTCGGAAGGCTTCCTCCTCGTTTTCTGCCTTAAGAAATGCATTCAGATAATAATGCAGATAATTCTCTAAACAATACTATTTTTTTTCTTTGATTACTATTGATATTGTTATCATTGCTGTGCATCGCGGTGCAAGGGACAATTGCCTCTGAATTAGTTCTGATTCTTCCAGATAAATTGATCTTTTTTTTTTTTACCTTTGTTCCGTCCATGTCCTGCTCGACTTGATGGGTCGAATCTTTGAGATCTTTTGTGAGATTGTTACGTGGTCTGGTGTAAAATGTCCTTGTTAGTGTAAATATTGTAGTAGTTATTAATTAGTATTTAAGTCATACCAGTTTGTTGTTCCTTTGTATGAGTATAAATCTGGTGTTATGGCCTCGCAGTAGGTGGTGGTGACCGCTATTAATAGGTACTAACGTTTCCACAACATTCTGGATAGTGGTGGGGACAGCCTCCATTTTCATTAATCATTTTCACTCAAACTGTATTCCTCTTCCTTGTGCAGTTAGTAATGATAAAAGGTTAATATTGGCTACATCCTGTACTTTAGAAATTAAATTGTCACTCGGACATTCGTTGGGGGACCGGATTAATGTAGTGGTGGTGTAAAGCCTCCAGTCCGAGTAGTCCGAGTTCCAGACTCACCACTGAATGTTATTCATGTGGAAAGGAGTAAGATGCCACTGAAACCTCTGTGTGTGTCATGACCTGCATTGCTGAACTTGGTGTTATGATACTAAACTTTCCCTCTAACTTTTTTCTTTTTTATATATTTCAGTTTGCCACTCTAACTTTTTAATTTAGTTTTCCTAATGATTAGACATGTGGGTACGAAGGAGGGAGGTGTAGTGAGGAGGAGGATATTTGAAGAAAGAGAGTGAAGAATAACTCTGTGTTCATGTAGTGATACTTGTTCTACACATTTACTGTAAAGTTGCAGCCACATATTAGAGTTTGCCTTCTTGAAGAGAACAATTGACATAAAACTAGAATCTGATGGTGTTAATTTGCCAAAAAATTAGGTGTAACTGAAAGAGTATGTGTAAGTAACGTTTTTGTGTGAAGGCTGGTGTTGATATTGGGCTACGTAACGGGTGTCCTGTAGCCTATGTCCAGTGTCGGAACATAAAACAAAGTAGGTCCTGTTTGGTAGTACAGGTACAATTGTCAGCACCTCTAACTAGTACAAGAGAAGAGGACTGACAACGCTGAGTGACCCATTTATATGTACTGACAACTGTACACACTCATCCCTCACTCGTTTGCTGCCAGACTTACCGTTCTGGATCAGGGCAACATCATGAAGGAGATAATGAAGAACAGCGCCAACCCATCCATCCGGCGCTTCAGAGGACGTTTGGACTTCTATGTTGACGATAGACAGGTGGTGGCGGCCATGGCAGCTGGCACACATGGCTACGTCGCCAGCATTACCTACACCAGCCTCGTCCTTCTCACCAAATTCAAGGCAAGTGAAACTCAATTTCAGTATATTTTCTCGTGCATGTTATTACTGTCCCAGCTTTTCTTTCTGTGTTTTGTGGACGTATAAATCAGTCAGTCCATTCTGTTAGAATACAGATAAAGAACTGGTACCTGCTGAGGGAGTCTTTGAACAGCTTAAGGAAAGTTTGGTTTTTCAAGAAGAACACACCCTGGAAGGAGAAGTTCGACAAGAACATTAGGAGGCTTAAAGAGGCGGGGATGCTGAGTTTCTGGCTCAAGGTGAGACTCGCAGTCCCTTTTTTATAGACATTGGAAAAGTTATTTAATAGAATGATGCTAAAAACTAGTTTAATATTTGGATGGCAGGTAAACTTTGTATGACAACTAAAGAATCCCATCATTTCATCAAATCGAAAAAAAAATCAATACATAAATTTACATGACAATGATTTGCTAATCTCTCTTGACGTACACCCATTCCATCAATTTTGGAAGGAAGAGTGAAGCGTTGTTAATATATGTTCCTCATTAAATGCTGTTTTTGGCTCGTAATATGTGTGTGCATTATATGTTGGAGAGAAAATAATTTTGTATAGTAATCTTCATTCTCTCTATTCATGGGTTGAGTATTTTCCAATTTGCTTTGATGGAATTTGTGTCATGCAAGCTGTCTGTGCATCTTATATTGAAAACTATAATATTTCTGGATGCATATTAACAGTTTACCAGTCTACTTTCCTATTTGTTTATATTAAAGACTATATATAATATTTTTAGATGAATATTAACCGTATACTACATAGTCAACTTTCTTATTTGTCCTTGGATTAAACGACAAGAACGAACTCGGAGCCTTGGGGTACACCACTGAGGAAAAGAGTCGTGAGGAAAGAGTGGATGGCGGGACAAAAGGAGTGGGTCGACCGGGTAGTCCTCTCACTATGAGCCACCTGCAGGGACTCTTCTCTCTCTTGGGTCTGGCATGGGCTCTCTCCACTCTTATCTTCCTCCTCGAGATTATACACAAGAAGAAGTTTTGATGCTCTCTCTCCCTCCCTTCCTAAAGCCTTACGACAATATTATGATGTTGATCCTTGTCCTTGCTACGGCTGGTTCAACGTCACGGTATGATGGTGGTGAACACTATAAGGGCGTAGTACAGAATTGGTAAATCTGGAGCAACAGATTTCTCCAAACAATTCCTAGCAACAGAACACCATTATTTTTGTTCATCTGGTCCTATTTTCTGACATATTTTGGAGGCATCAAGGCACTCCAATGTACCAAAAGAAACTATACTGTCTCCTTAAGTGAATATAATTTTGTGAATAGTCTTCTTACAGTAATGCTTTCAGTGGCCGGATGAATGACGTTGGTACCAATATAGATGGTGGTTGTGTCATCTCTGTTTTTATAGTGTCTCTAATGTAGTATAGTGATGGATTACTGCTATTACTCGCCCCGACCTCACTCCCATAATATAGTGATGAATTACTGCCATTACTCGCCCCGACCTCACTCCCAAAGAGGCACTTGTGGCTTCTTGCATCATGTATATGTATTGCTTCTTGGCCTCTCTCATGTTCTCGGTGAATTAAAGGCTACATACTCCTCCAAAGTGTTCCACAAAACGCACCTTTACTGAGGGGAGTCTGTTTTGTGGAATAGAAAAAAGAAATCACTTGCTTACAATGTGTCGAGAGTGTCATTGGCCATGCAAGGAGTTGGTGTCATCGATTCTCTCACTTTCTACCTTAATGGATTGCCTGGTGGGGAAGGTATTAAGTTAGAAGGTCCAACGATTAGAGATTATTATCTTATAAGGCTCTCATGTTAACAATGTATATTATTGGACATGGTTGTGCTTCGGCATAGACTGAAACATTTTCAAACCAAAGTCTTATGAGTACTGTATAGAAGATTCCAACAAGTCCGTGGGCACCTGGCGGCAAGATCTGAACTAACCTCCTATACGCCATGAGAAGACATTAATGAGAAGAAGTCAAATTAATGTTTTACACAGCTGAAGAGATATGTGCCACACTGTTACGTACAATGGTATCTCGTGCCATGATTATCGAAAGCAAGAATACGTACAACAGATACTTGGGTTTTAACATTTGTAGTCGTTTAAGGGACCCTGTGTTGTAGTCAGAAAATAAGTCTTTCAAATATTGCCACGAAACACAACCTGTGTAGAAATAGCTTGTTTCGTGGCATAGTCAGAAGGAATCAGAAGCCTCAAATTTTCATACACGATCACAGGGGCCTTAAGGTGAGAGTCTATAAGTGTCATCCCGATATTGGAATCAAAAGTTATCCACAATTCACCAAGTAGAGTCGGTTGCTTAATTGTTCAGTCGATGGAACAGAGCTGCAGACGGTAGTATGGAGTCAGGTTTAGAAGACGTTATTATTCTATTATTGACAGAATGTCAAAGAGGTTATTAAGCAATCTTGGATCAATGATAATTAAAGAATTATAAGGATGTCGCTCAATGCCTTGCGCAGACAGGTAATCCATACAGTAGGAAGGATCAGCAGAGACAGTAAGAGCAAGGGTGTGGGTAAAGCAAACCGATTGTTGTCCACTTGCTTACTTCTCTTGTTGCACACATGGGACTGGATTTACGGTTGTTGCTGCGTATACACTCACACACTCGTTCGCTCTGTGGATATCGGCCTTCTTGATCCCTGTCTATTAGTAACAAGCCTCTCCATGGAACTGAAGTTGGTGATCCTGGTGTTGTTGGTAACGCCCACCATCATCACCGCTGCACCAGATGGCCTCACAAAGTTTGCAGCCAAGTGGTCTCTGCAGGCAGCCAACATGAGCGATATGTCATGGCTTGGAGTCCAGGTGTTGCAACAAGTGGTGGAAGGTCCAGCAAGCAAAGCAAGTCTGACTCTACTCTTTTCTCCTTCTCTACCAATCATTGTCCAAAATGTGATTCTCAGGGAGCAACCACTCCAGTTTTTATCCACTGGCCCTTTACTCCATTTGGTGTTCTTTGATAATTTCCCAGTCTTTTTAAACTTTATGTTGCTCAAAACTAAAGTAGCACCCAGAAACCTACTTCTTGTGAATTTGGGATCTGACTATGACGCCTCAACTTTGCTGAAGGAACCCTGGCTGAGTGGTGTGTACAACCTGGCACTGCTGACGCCAGTGTCAGGTGACCCAGGTTCACTGGCTGCCTTCACTCTCCTGCCCTTCTGTTCACCTTCACCTCACTACTTGGGCCACTGGAATCCCCAAACTTTCTCCATATGGGAGTCCCTCTTTCCAGACCGCTTCCCCAACACCTGTCAAGCTACCTTTCACCTTTGCTCATGGACTACAGATAAACCATTTCTGTACCTGAAGAGTCCAGACAACAAGATAGTAGGAGTTTATATGAATATGATAGAGCAACTGGCCAACAAACTCAACTTTTCCTATACTTTATCTCATCCCCCTGTGGATGAGATATGGGGAGTGATGGAGAATGGGAAGTGGTTAGGATTGCTGGGTATGCTTCACAGGGGCGAATGCAATTTTACTCTCAACAGTTTTTTCACCTCCATAGAGCGCAATAAAGCCTTTTCAATGAGTTACAACACAATACAGGATTATGTGAAGGTATTCCTGAGGGTACCTGCGCCGTTACCTGAGTGGGCCAACCTGGTGAAGCCTTTCAGTCTTCTCATCTGGGGGCTACTGGTCACCGCCACTATCTTAGTTTCTTCTTGCTTTGCCATTCAGGTGAGTTTTGCCCCTTGATCTTTTTTGTAATGCATTTCCCTTGTCTGATGATATTAAACGATAAATGGTATTCAGTATTAGGATAAGAAGACCACCTATAGAAAGCATAAATATTTGTTGGGCAGGGAGAAAAACCAAAAAATATTTCCCGTTGTTTAAGGGCTCATATGAGAACAGACCATCTTCTGCTCCTCCTTCAGGCAGTGTGTCAGGGGCGAGAGTGGAATACTGAACTGGGACTACTGAGGGCCGTGGTGGCTCAGAGTGCACTTCTCAGGTCAAACCAAAGCCCCCGTCTCCTGATGTATCTGTGGCTGATAACCTGTCTCATCCTTTGTGCTGCCTTCACCTCCACTCTTGTTGGTATCTTCACCAGGCCAGACTTCCCTCCACGCATCACCTCCATGGCTCAGCTGTTCGCAGGTGGGAAAAGGTGAGTGATTGGTACCGCAATTTTTAAATCTTAGGGGACATTTGGATCCATGTCATGTCAGCAACCCTTCTTTCAATAACTCACTCAGTTACCTTCCCACCACCATGCACCACCAGACTGACAGCACATGACGCTGGAGCCTTCACGTCCGATGCTCTCAAGAACACACCTAACAAGACCGTCCGCTCCCTCATTGACCTGTACCCTGAGATGGACAAGGTGTTGGCTTCAATGCAGACTCGTTCCCACGGCTTCGTTGGCAGTAACCACTACAACAGATTTATCTTGATGGAGAATAATGTATGTATGAATGGGTGTTGGGGAGGGTCTTCTGAATGAGGTAATCTCTAGTGGTCGAATTGGATGGCTACTAATGCCTCCAAACTATGCCACGAAACACTAGGTTCTCTCAGTATTCCTGCAGAGGAACTGACCTGTAGCATAGGCTAGTCTGGAGGAATCCCTTGTCCACCAATTAGTCGCCCACGTCCTCCAGGATTTATTAAATAAGCACATATTACCTAACGTAACCTAAGTAAGATAAAATACTCTTCTTAGTGAAAAAGTTTAAGGTGTACAGGGATTGAATATCTTCAATTATATTATTCGAAAATTGGAGGGCACTAATTTTTTTCGTAGCACAGTTGAAAATAATCGGTAACCCTTCACTTGGTAACCCTTCACTTGGCAACCCTTCACTTGACATATAAAGTTGGTCCCCATAACAGTATGGAAATTCTTAATATGCCCTTTGAGTATCAGTGTCATCATCTGTGAATGTAGTTTGACTAACTCACGGCGTCTATTATGGAAATGTGAAGTTAGAAAACAAGAAATAAGATGCATTAGATGAGCCGTATCCTTGGCAGTATCGTGTTTTGTACTATGACTTACTTCACATGAGGTTCAGTGAAGGAGGAAACCACCAGTAGTCATTGTTATCTACAAACCTAAGGGCTCCTGATTCTTTCAAACTATGCTGCAAACAGAACCCCTGCTAGGATGAACATTAAAGCAGTTAATATTCTGGAATAATATGGAGGCATCTGTGGCAATATTATCAATACGGGAAGAATATATTATGATGGTTATAGTTTTTTCGACAATTTATGAATGCCACGTAGAATAATATGTTTTACTGTGACAGTCAGTGTACTCAGTTTTCATTTTTGTGTGGTATAGATGGAAATTAGAGAGTTAAGTACTGGTATTGAATTTTCGTTATATATTGCACTATGCCTCAACGTATTCACAAAATTAATTAAGAAATTACACTAAAATGTGCCAAGTAATACACACACACACACACACACACACACACACACACACACACACACACACACACACACACACACAGACACAGACACACACACAGAGACACACACACACACACACACACACACACACACACACACACACACACACACACACACACACACTTGTGCACTGTAAATACCAATAATTACTGACAAACACTACAACACACAATAGATACTCGCAAACACCATACTACGTTATGATACACTAGAAAAATATTTCCATAGACTACAGTGCAACAAGGTGTACTAACAAAGGTAATGACATAATTATACGGTACT
This sequence comes from Petrolisthes cinctipes, assembly GCA_033782935.1. NCBI lineage: Eukaryota > Metazoa > Arthropoda > Malacostraca > Decapoda > Porcellanidae > Petrolisthes > Petrolisthes cinctipes. Next base: position 123,045 of record JAWQEG010000505.1, on the reverse strand, counting down.
TAATTAAGGGGAGTAACCTATTCTGGGAAATTGTAAGGCTATTGATTCCTCCATGCCAGGAAACAAAGCCCCTCCATATGGAATTGTACAGGTGATGTGTTTTATAACTGAATTTGGAGGCCTACATTGACTCCAATTTGAACACAAAAGGTTGCTTCCCTTAATTAACACACCTCAGTCATGAAAAACAAAAAAATTACTAAAATTGACCTCTTTCTCCCGCAACCCACCCCACCCAACCCAACCCAACCCCCGGCGCAGATCAACGATTGGTACACAATGAACGAGATTTTCTTCGCCATAGGGCGCAGCATAGCCTTCAGGAAAAACGTTCCCTGGCAGACCAAGTTTGACAGAGCCATCAAGAGTATGGCGCAAACTGGGTTATTTGAGTACTGGTTAAAGGTGAGACATAGGGACCAAAGAGGGACACACACACACACACACACACACACACACACACTTGTACACTGTAAATACCAATGATTACATGGGATAGAATCAGTGTGTGGCTTCGTTTGGCTTATGTTGGTGACAATCCTGAGTGATTTGTAGGGAATTGATAATAGGTTAGGCGATCGTATGCAAGGAAGGTCACATGCAGCACAATGATGACGATGACTACTCATAGTACATTGACTCTTTAGCACGTACTTCTGAAGCCATGAATTAGACGATGTTGATGACGAGTACAATGGCTCTGTGCATTTAATATTTTTATTTTTTTAGGTGTAGTTCCAAAAGGAAAAAGTATTGCTTGTATAGTAAAGTGAGAGTTGAGTGTTGAATCTGTGAGACCAATTAGATAAGTTGTAATTATATTTTTTATATATTAATAATCAGACATGATGTTGAAGTCGTTCATTATTATACATAAGCCAGCGAGATCAGTACTGCTATTTTTTAACTTTAGCTGAAAGAAATCGAAAAGACTACGAGTATAGGTAATGATGATAAATAGTGTTATGGTGACTCTAGACAACTCCAAAAACAGTATATAATTTCATTAAGGATCATGTTATTTGGTAAGAAAATTTGGGGATTACTAAGTCCTTCATATAATGCCACGATACACCACCTATGGTGAAGAACTTTGTTTAATGACATAGTCAGGAGAAAACAATAGCAATCAGGTCGCTTACAAAATACATGGCCCTTAAAGGAGAGGAATCAGTGGTCACCAATTTGCTTAAGGGGAGATTCTTTTGTTGGTGAATTTGAAGGTCTCTGATTCTTCCATACTACGCTATGAAATAAATCTCCTATTATTATAGTACCATTGAGAGAATATGTTTTCTTGTATAGTTTGGAGTAATCAGTAGCCATTCCAATTAACAAAAAGTAAATCTCCACTTAACCGTATCTGGGAAAGTGCATCTTTCTTTCTCTCATTCTCACCCAGACCGAGATACGATCCCTGAAGTACACCTTTGAACCCCACGATGACGGAGACCAGGGCGTGGTTGCCGGAGTGGAGAGGCCCCTCACCACTAACCACCTGAAGGGCCTCTTCCTCCTGCTGGGAATCGCGTGGGTCGTCAGCTGCGGCGTCTTCTGCTTCGAGATGATGCACAAGTCATATGGTTGCTCCCTCCTTCCAACACCTTGACTGTCCCCTTTATACACCTTGACTGTCACCTTCCAACACCTTGACTGTCCCCTTCCAACACCTTGACTGTCCCCTTCCAACACCTTGACTGTTCCCTTCCAACACCTTGACTGTTCCCTTCATACACCTTGACTGTTCGCTTCATACACCTTGACTGTCCCCTTTATACACCTTGACTGTACCCTTTATACACCTTGACTGACCCCTTTATACACCTTGACTGTACCCTTTATACACCTTGACTGTACCCTTTATACACCTTGACTGTACCCTTTATACACCTTGACTGTAACCTTTATACACCTTGACTGTACCCTTTATACACCTTGACTGTCCCCTTTAAACAACTTGACTGTCCCCTTTAAACAACTTGACTGTCTCCTATCTCTCCATCTCCACCTTCCTCTCTCCCTATCTCTACCTGCTTCTCTCCTAACATCCACCATTCTTTCTCTCTACATCCACCTTCCTCTCTCCCTATATCCACCTTTCTCTCTCCCTATCTCCACCTTCCTTTCTCCCTATCTCCACCTGCTTCTCTCCTAACATCCACCTTCCTAACTCTCTACAACCACCTTCCTCTCTCCCTATATCCACCTGCCTCTCTCCCTATCCTCACCTGCTTCATTCCTAACATCCACCTTTCTAACTCTCTACATCCACCTTCCTCTCTCCCTATCTCCACCTGCTTCTCTCCTAGCATCCACCTTTCTCTCTCTATCTCCACCTGCTTCTCTCCGAACATTCACATTTCTCTCTCCCTATCTCCACCTCTCTTCTTCCCTTCATCCCAAAGGTTTATCCACACGATTTTCCCTTCACCAGTCTCCCTCGCTGTCGACTCCTATTCTTCTGCCTGCCTCGAGGTCGTGTTCAGACTTTATTGGTGTTGGTTAATTAATCTGCTACAACCGATTTTTCCAAAGTATTCCAAGCAACAGGACACCATTACTTTTTGCTTATCTGGTCCTGCTTTCTGACTCACTTAGGAGGTATCATGTCCCTCTAATGTACCAAAAGTGTACAAATCTATCCCCTTATGTATTTGTAAGACTTGTTCTTTTCACTAATTAATATGCTTGAGAGATCCATCAGACTGAAACAGAACTCGACCTTATGTCCATTTGTTTTGAGGGACATTTTTTATTTATTTATTTATTTTTACGTAGTTTCCCATGAAAAAGAAAATAGAATTGTGTTGACAGATTCCCTATGATGATGTGTTGCAGGTACACTCGTGATACATAATTTCTGACCAGAGTGTGAGGAGCAGAAAGCTTCGAATCGCCTGGTATTGCTCATTTCCTCACCCAGTGCACCTATAGAGGCTGAGTTCGAATGCAGGGTATGTGTGTGTGGTGCCTGCCGTTCGTCTCTGGTCAGGGATTACGTATCACGAGTGTACGTAGTCATACATTTTCTGTATGTTATCAACTCTCGAAAAGAACAGCGTGTGTATACGAATTGTTGAGGCCAATAGTACTTGCTGCCTCAACCTTTTCATATTTTTTTTCTTCATTATCTGGCGTAAGTTCACCGGTTCATTCATTGCACTTCTTGACGTTTTGGGATTAATTAAGGACCCTGTAATCGTGTATGAGACTTGGTGGCTACTGATTCCTCCAGACTATGCCACGAAACACGCTCATTCAACATAGGTGGTGTTTCGTGGCAATGTTTAATTAAAGGAGTCACTAACCTCCTATTTTCTGACTATATCACAGGGCCCTTCATGTAACTCAAACCACGCCAGATTCCACCAAATATTTACACACTCAAGTATTTGTAAACTATTTATATGCACGGCAGTCTTCTCACCAATCGTAATTAGTGAACGGGAGCTGAACGGGAATAGGTGCATTTTCGTCAGGGAAAAAAAAAAAATTGTAAATACATGAATAAAACTCACCACTACCGTTTGTTGTAAATTAGTCAAGTTTATTGCATTTGTTTTGGTTGGTCGAAATGAAAACGACTATACACGTCACCTCTTACTAAATAACCAGAAGATTGAGTAATGGAATTATCTATGTGTGGCGAATTAAAATGCTTCAGAGTTACAAATGAAATGTAATTAAGGGGGTGCGGGAGTAGGGGACAGGCTTGGGGGGGGGACAAGGGGGGGTATTGGGGAGTGCGGGAGTAAGGGGACAGGCTTGGGGGGGGTTAGGGGGGTGCGGGAATAGGGGACAGGCTTTCTACCCCCCCACCCCCCCAAGCCTGTCCCCCTATTCCCGCCCCCCCCAAAACCTCCCCAACCCACCCCAAGCCTGTCCCCCTACTCCCGCACCCCCTTAACCGTATGTTATAAACTTGCCGCGTTATGTATACTGAGGAAGGGAAACTCCAAGTAGTAGAAGGACAATAGGAAAGAAGAAAAATAATAATGTGCAATCCACTATAGTCCACTACAAAAAAAAAAAAAAAAAAAAAAAAGTCCACTACAGGGCACGCCGGCTTATAACACATTGGATTGAATGTACAGCTCCGGACAGATCAATGGTCCACACCCCATCCATCAGCGACTTGGTTTGGGCCTGGTCGGATCTGGTAACAGTTGCAGGTAGAGGGAGGAGGGGATGTTAGTGGGAGAGGAGGAGAGAAATGTGGGCGGAGCTATATAGGAGGGTAACGAATGATCAGGTAGAGAGACGTGTGTCAGGAGGAATTTAATGAAGCATACACTGTGAACGGTATCGAATCACCAACAGTTTAAAGCAGGGTTCTTCAATCTTTTTCAGTCGTGACCCAGTTTTTACTATGACATCATTCTCGCGACCCATACAGAAAGATATTTTACAAGTGATCAGAATTATCAACCTAAGAAAATACAAGGCCAGACGCTGAAACATAATATTTATGATTAAAAGGCATTCTAACCAGAATTATAAACACCGCCTCACCTACCCTCCCTCTTTCTCTCATACACTCATTCAAGAAGGCTAATATTTGTGCAATGATTTTGTTTTATTTATAATTAAATATATGAATATTCGATTATAAAAATATGTTAGGTGGATTCATGTATGAACTTCATATTTATTTTATTGTCACGAATATTATTATTCTATTTTATTTATGTATTTATTTTTGTGAGCCTGCGACGCAGTTTGGAGGAATTCGGGACCCGTAATTTGAAGAACCCTGGTTTAAAGAAGTGCATACTGCATTAACGTAGGTGGATATAGAAGAGAAGAAATGTGATGATTTGAGGCGAGGGTGAGGGGGAAGAGGGTAAGAAAAATGAAGGTGATTAGTTGAAAAGTAATAACAAACAAATATAATTAGAATATCTGTTACATTATGTCCATTAAATAAAGGCACTGTCTTTTGTTCACCATCGTAGTGGGATAGACTACTGAATATATATTATCCTTTGGATATTAGACAGCTATCCCTGTATTCCTTTTATCCCTCGTGCTTACCCCGTAGGGGAGTATTGCCTGTAATGATGTGGGCAATACTTTAAGGGTTTTGGCGCCCCTTCGGCCCTAGCCACTAGCTAACATTTCTTCAACTGTCCCTCCTATCTTCCTATTTCCTTCTTACTTGCTGTCACACCTTTCTAGCACCTTTTCCTGGTGCTATCTGACCTTGTTAGATAGCCATTGAAGTGGTGTAAGTCGGCGCTGGAGACGACCCAATAAAGTCCTGGACAATGGGATGGTCTTGAGGTCTGGCAGGGACAATCGGCAAAATATTGACTGGCGCACCCAGGTAGCAGTACTGGGAACACATGGGAATGACAGTCCCTCCAATGGTGAACACTGGCTGAGCTTGAGGAAGGCGGCAGGTGAATATTCTGCTCTTATCTGGGGAGACAATAATGCCACAGTGAGAGGAGACCACAGAGAAGGAGTCAAGAAACTGCTGGAGATCCCTTGGTGAGGTAGAATGAACACAGATATCATCAGCATAGCATGTAATTGTAGTTCCAGGAATATCAGGGAGAGAAGTGAGCAACCGATGCATCAGAATATTAAATAACAATGGGCTGAGAACACCACCTTGAGGAGTACCAAGATAAAAACTACGCAAAGGACTGAGTGCACCACTGAAAAACACACGGGAGGTCCTGTTACTCAGGTAGCCCCGAATCCACCGTAGTAGATTACCCTTTATCTCAAAGTCAACTAGTTGATCCAAAATGACGTCTCTATTAGCAACATCGAAGGTACTTCGAAGGTCAATGAAGGCCACCACACTGTCCCTGGAAAGGCGAGAGTACAGGTCGACTAGGCAGTGATGTGTGCTCCGCTGGGGAAGGAAACCAAACAGCCATGGAGAAAGGTGATCCTGTAGTCTGTACATGAGACGATTGAGTAAGATTCTCTCCATAACCTTACAATAACAGGAAATAAGGGAAATAGGCCTGAACTTCGCAGTGCCGGGCTTAGGGATGGGTATTATTGTGCTGCTGGTCCAGGCTCGTGGTACACAACCGTCACGAAGACAAAGATTGTACAGTAGAAGTAGAGGGTTCCCAGGAACTTGTTGAAGTAGGCGCAGCACAGCATAAGTAATACCATCATCACCAGGGGAAGAAGCTCTACCCCGAGAGAGAGCACGTCGCAACTCCTCCTCAGTTATCTCCTCTGCATCATCGTCATCATCTTGTAACAGAGCAGACATTAGACGTAGCCGATGGACAGCAGCACGGGAAGCGAGTGCATCTTGTATGTGGATGGGTAGACTGGCTGGGGTAGATTGTTCTGACCAGGCATCATCAAGTTGTTTGGCATAGTCGGCAGGAGTGTGATGACGAGCAGTGGCTGGTGTCTTTTTAACAACCCGACGGATGAGGTGCCACATAGAAGCCACACTTGTTTGGTGGTTGATGCTGTCCGTGAACTGCTGCCAAGACTCAGTGTGAGCACAATCCTGCAGGGCAACTAAAGCGTCCCTAGACATCTGGTAACGATGGAGAAGGTCAGGGGTTGGGTTGGCTTGAAACAATAGGCCATCACGTTCAGCCTCCTCCTTTGCCTCCTGTATACGTGCATCCAGCGTCCAGGAGTGGGCAGTATGGCGATGCTGGAGGTGTGGCCGGGAGACGTATAGCCTATAAAAGTCATGAGTAGCAGATACAAGATCAGAGTACAACTGTTCAGCTGATGATATGTCAAATGTAGGGAATACATGGGCCATAAATAAGATGTAAGTCGGGCAATATTTAGGGGGCACAGCAATATGCAAACGAGTGGCTGAAGCACCTGACCCAGCAGTTAGAGAATAATGAAACCGAAGAGCAATGTGATCAGAGAATAAGTCTGGCACGGAGGAGCACTGGACCTGAGATGCTATCAGGCCAGACGAGAGGATGTAATCCAGAGTACCTCCACGGCAATGAGTGGCACCGCCAGTGTCCCAGTGTGTCAGATGATGCTTGCGGATGTATGAAAGGAGACGAACACCATTACGATTAATAGAGCCAGTACCATCACCCAAATCAGAATGAGGCAGGGCTGGTAGGAGAAGCAGACTGGTGAGGTGGTGGTGGTGGTGGTGGAGGCGGAGCAATAGTAGAGACACGAGCCTGGACCTTACGTCGAGTACATCCATGCCACACGTTAACCCCTGGCTGAAGGCATCGTGGACACTTCCATCGAGACGTATATTCAGGAGGTGAAGGCTCAGAGGTGGAGGCAGCAGGACGTGATGGTTCACCCCTGACAGGACACGTCTTGGAATCATGGTCGGCCGCACACCATGCACACTCCGGCCTGGCAGAACAGTACCGGGAGATATGCCCAACTCCCCAGCACCTGTAGCACCAAGGCTGGTCATTATGAAGTTTCCTCACCTCACACGGTGGAAGACAAGGGAGGAAATCAAAGGAAATCTCATTTGGAGGTGGATCGGGTTGACTCCAGACAACAACAATACGGCTAATGGGGGAACCATCTTGGAAAAAACGACGGGCAAAGTACACACCAGGGTATCCTTTGGCAAGTTTCGGGTCAACATCAATAGGAAAACGGGTGAGGATGTAGCTGGGGAACTTACGAGGCCTCTCAGGTGAGTCTTCAAGAATGAGAGGCAGAGATAAAAATTCACCAGCCTTCACTCTATCAATGATGTCCTGACGCTTCCTAGAGATGTAGACAAACCGGGAGGTGACAGCAGCCATCTTGACTTCAGCCAGTTCACGCTGCAACTGGAAGGCCCTGTTGACATCAGACAACCAACGCAGCTTTGTGTCCGTAGATGGGTTTCCAGAGAAGGAGAGTTTGACATAGGCATCTCTCGGGGCAAAAGCAGGAAGGTTGGACGAGGGCAAGGAGTTGGTATACAAAGAAGAAACACCAGGGTGAGGCAGAGAAGGTACGTCGTGCACAGCTGAAGCACCCTTGGCAGTCTTGGCAGCTGGAGGTAAACAGTCCACACCATCGGAATCCTGCGAGGAGTCGGATGAGGCATCAACAGGTCGCTTGGTAGAGGTTGAGGAGGTGGACGGCTGCAACCTGAGCTGCGGAGTGACCGAGGAGAGGGGGGGAGGGTTGCGAGAAGGCAGCTCAGGCCAGTGATCCTCAATTGGAGACTCGTCTTCCTCCGACATTGCCAAGTCGGCCTCCAAGCAGGAATCCGCACTCTCCATCAGGCCAGGCAAGGCCTAGATGGAAAGCAAACAACAACACAAACAACTAAACACTCAATCAGCCAGGGACACACACACACACACCCACACACACAGACAATCACAACAAAACTATACACAGAACCACAACAGACGAACAACACCAGCAACACCACAGAAACAACAACACACAAACAAGAACTCACAAACAACACAAAAAACACAAACAAGAGCACCAAAACAACACAAACAACAACACAAACGAGAATGGAGGCAGATCGCCACGAGTACGTCCACACTCCACCTGTTCTGGAGCAAGACTGGGGGAGGGTAGGTGAGGCAGTGTTTATAATTCTGGTTAGAATGCCTTTTAATCATAAATAATATGTTTCAGCGTCTGGCCTTGTATTTTCTTAGGTTGATAATTCTGATCATTTGTAAAATATCTTTCTGTATGGGTCGCGGAATGATGTCATAGTAAAAACTGGGTCACGACTGAAAAAGATTGAAGAAGCCTGCTTTAAACTGTTGGTGATTCGATATCGTCTCTCTACCTGATCATTCATTACCCTCCTATATAGCTCCGCCCACATTTCTCTCCTTCTCTCCCACTAACATCCCCCCTCCCTCCACCTGCAACTGTTACCAGGTCCAACCAGGCCCAAACCAAGTCGCTGATGGATGGGGTGTGGACCATTGATCTGTCCGGAGCTGTACTGTAAGTGTGTGTGTTGTTTGTTGTTTCGTGGCAATAATTGAAGGACTCATTTATCTCCAATTTTCTGACTACATCACAGTGACACTTAGGTGAAATAGGTGAAGCATTATGAAAACCCCATGACACTCACTCAGGGAAATGTAAGTACCACATGTTTATTTCACGACATTACAATTGGCTCGCTGTAAAGAAGATTCATGTGATAGAGATGGAGAGTATGAATGTTTACGTGTGTTAGGAATCCATAGTTACTCTTCTAAGTCTACGATCTGCTGTAGTTAATTAAAATGGGGTAGTGTAATGTTGGTAAATCTGGAGCCACTGATTCCTCCAACCTCTTTCAAGCAACATATCACCTTTAATTTTGCTTATCTGGTCCCGTTTCCTGGCATACTTTGGAGGAATGAAGGCTCTCTAAAAGTACACTCGCAATCCAAAATATGTATCCAGGCTTGCTTCGAATAGCCTGATCGAGTATTAAGCGAGTTCAAGCAAAAAATTAAACAGGATAAGCGTTGTAATTGGTTCACTAGTATGTCAAATGATTCGAAACTTCAACAAGACCTGGATACAAATTTTGGGTTGCGAGTGTACCAAAAGATATTATTCCCTTAACAACCGGCTGCCTACATGCTAATATTAGGACTTGGTGAACAGGAGTCTTACATGGAATGATGATGACACGAGGACTTAGAAATTACGAGGTATTAACTTATATCACTTTCTTATTCATCCAATGGTGTTTTCTTAGGCATTCAGTCAAGTTACGCTACAACACGTCATTTATATACCGTGACTTAACGAACTAGAATATTTTAAGTCAACTGTACGGAGAAACTTATGTAGAAAAATAATTATAAAAAAAGTGAGTACACGTCTACTATATGCTTCAAGTTCATTATATTATACACAGTGATTTACGGTAAGGTCACTATAATATCTGTAATCAACACTAAGGATAAAAATGGATATCCCCCCAAATTAGTTGAGCTTTCACTTGGATTGCACAGGGAGCATTATTTATTACCAACTTGACCCCCCTTTGTTTTAGGGATGCTTGTCAAAAAAAAAGAAAAAAAAAAAATATATATATAATGAGGCTTGGACTGCAGGGATAAAACTAACCATAGAATATCCTTAAGGGGGTGCGGGAATAGGGGGACAGGCTTGGGGGGGGGTAGAAAGCCTGTCCCCTATTCCCGCACACCCCTAACCCCCCCCCACCTCCAAGCCTGTCCCCCTACTCCCGAACTCCCCAAAACCCCCCCACACCCACCTAACCCCCCCCCCCAAGAGTGTCCCCTTATTCCCGAACCCCCTTAAAAAAGTTTCATTGCCTTTCCCAGCTCATTTTACACTACTAATATAAATCCTATTCAAATCTAATTTAGTCTTACCCTATCAATATCTATCCCATCTCATTTAACCTCGTTTTCTATGTCATAATCAAACCTAATCTAGTCTAGCATAACCCAACCTAAGCTAACCAGGGAGAGATTCTGCATATATTTTCCTGGAATGTAATAAGAGCACTTTGCCTAAGCTTAATTTATTATCGGTGATACAGCAACCCTGGCCTTTCCTGGAATACCACACACCAGGTACAGTCCAAGTCAAAAGTTCACAACAATATTTCCTTCCTCACTAAATTTATTCGTATTGTTTCCTCACAATTCCTCGCGTATTCCTTCAATTCCTCACAACATTAATTCATAAGTCAATCGTTCACACACTAAGGTCTGTACAGCCACAATCAAATAACCACCGACACTTTCCTTCCATCGTGCAAATAAATCAGTATCATATCAAAATATAATCATACAACACCTTACGTCAACTCAACCCCCTCAATTATTATTATGAGGTGCTGCAAAATCACACACGTGTTGTTCTTTACTACAAAGATATTTACTACGGTGGATGGAAAATATCGGTGGATATTTGATTGTGGCTGTACACCATACGGTACTGTACATGTTGTGTAGTGATTTATTTGCAAGTTAAATATTATAATGGTGGAAGGAATGAGTAGATCTCTGCATTGGTCTCAGTAATTTATAGTTAAGGCCTCTATAGCTCGGTGGAATGTCATTATATTACCACATCCTAAACCAGTCTCACCCCAACCTTCCTGGAGTGAAGACGTGTTCCTGGCGCTCTGCCTGTGTTGTTGTTTGTGTTGTTATTTGTCTTGTTTCAACGTTCTTGTTTGTGTGTTGTTGTGTCTGTGGTGTTATAGTGGTTGTTTATATTTTTTATCTCGTTTTTTTTTGTGGTTTTGCTGTTTGTGGTATTGTTGTTTGTGGTTTATTTTTTTTTTATTGTGGTTCTGTGTGTGTATGTTCGTGTGTTCGTGTGTGTTCAGTTGTTCGCTTCCCATCTAGGCCTTGCCTGGCCTAATGGAGAGCGCGGATTCGGATGTGGCTTCCTGCCTGGAGGCCGACTTGGCCATGTCTGAGGAGGATGATGAGTCCCCTATCGAGGATCACTGGCCTGAGCTGCCTTCTCGCAACCCTCCCCCCCTCTCCTCGGTCACTCCGCAGCTCAGGTTGCAGCCTTCCACCTCCTCAACCTCTACCAAGCGACCCGTTCATGCCTCGTCCGACTCCTTCCAGGATTCCGATGGTGTGGACTGTTTGCCTCCGGCTGCCAAGACTGCCAAGGGTGCTTCAGCTGTGCATGACGTACCTTCTCTGCCTCAACGTGGTGTTTCTTCCTTGTATACCAACTCTTTGCCCTAATCCAACCTTCCTACTTTTGCCCCAAGAAATGCCTATGTCAAGCTCTCCTTCTCTGGGAACCCATCTACGGACACAAAGCTGCGTTGGTTGTCTGATGTCAACAGGGCCTTCCAGTTGCAGTGTGAACTGGCTGAAGTCAAGATGGCTGCTGTCACCTCCCGGTTTGTCTACATCTCTAGGAAGCGTCAGGACATCATTGATAGAGTGAAGGCTGGTGAATTTTTATCTCTGCCTCTCATTCTTGAAGACTCACCTGAGAGGCCTCGTAAGTTCCCCAGCTACATCCTCACCCGTTTTCCTATTGATGTTGACCTGAAACTTGCCAAAGGATACCCTGGTGTGTACTTTGCCCGTCGTTTTTTCCAAGATGGTTCCCACAGTAGCCGTATTGTTGTTGTCTGGAGTCAACCCGATCCACCTCCAAATGAGATTTCCTTTGATTTCCTCCCTTGTCTTCCACCGTGTGAGGTGAGGAAACTTCATAATGACCAGCCTTGGTGCTACAGGTGCTGGGGAGTTGGGCATATCTCCCGGTACTGTTCTGCCAGGCCGAAGTGTGCATGGTGTGCGGCCGACCATGATTCCAAGACTTGTCCTGTCAGGGGTGAACCATCACATCCTGCTGCCTCCACCTCTGAGCCTTCACCTCCTGAAGATGCCTTCAGCCAGGGGTTAACGTGTGGCATGGATGTACTCGACGTCAGGTCCAGGCTCGTGTCTCTACTATTGCTCTGCCTCCACCACCACCACCACCACCTCACCAGTCTGCTTCTCCTACCAGCCCTGCCTCACCTCCAGACCTGGCCCTCCGCAAGTCTGTTGCTACCCTCATGGCACAATATATGGATCTCGAAAACCGCTTTTCTGCCCTTGAAGCCAGGATTGATGGGCTGGTTGCCGCTCAGGCTGCCAATGACTCCAAACTCTCCACCTTGGTCGAGGCTCAGCAGGCCATCATCTCAACTGTCACTACCCTTACCGAAAAGATGGATACTGTTGCATCTCGCCTTGAAAAGCTTTTCGAGTCAGTCCCTTCTCCTGGTCCATCTTCTTCTCCAGGTCGCTCATCTGCCCCCACTCACCGGACTTCTACCTCCAAATACAGAGTTCGCTAGTGATTGCCGGCTGGATGTCATCTCCTGGAATGTATGTGGTATCACCAGTTATGCTAAGCTCACTCAACTCAAGGCCTATGTTTTTCGTCATCATCCCAGTGTTATTTTTCTCCAGGAAGCATTTCCAGGATGGCCGCTCGCTGCTGGGCAAGCTCCTCCTCTCTCAGGTTATGTGCCATATGTTCATCTGGTAAGGAATGGTCTCCTGACTTACATACATAGCTCCTTGCCACATCGCCTTCTCCGTACCTCCACTGATCCTGACATGACCTTTCAGCTATTTGAGGTTCTACCTGGGAATGGAGTACTACAACTATGTAATGTCTATTCTGCCCCAGCTAGACTCACTCTTGAGGCTCTTCCTTCTCCAACAGTGCATGGTATGGTTTATATGGGAGATTTTAATGCTCGGCATTCTGATTTGGGTGATGGTTCTGGCTCTATTAATCGTAATGGTGTTCGTCTCCTTACATACATCCGCAAGCATCATCTGACACGCTGGGACACTGGCGGTGCCACTCATTGCCGGGGAGGTACTCTGGATTACATCCTCTTGTCTGGCCTGATAGCATCTCAGGTCCTGTGCTCCTCCGTGCAAGACTTATTCTCTGATCACATCACTCTTCGGTTTCATTATTCTCTAACTGCTGGGTCAAGTGCTTCAGCCACTCGTTTGCGTATTGCTGTGCCCCCTAAATATTGCCCGACTTACATCTTATTCATGGCCCATGTATTCCCTACATTTGACATATCATCAGCTGAACAGTTGTACTCTGATCTTGTATCTGCTACTCATGACTTTTATAGGCTATACGTCTCCCGGCCACACCTCCAGCATCGCCATACTGCCCACTCCTGGACGCTGGATGCACATATACAGGAGGCAAAGGAGGAGGCTGAACGTGATGGCCTATTGTTTCAAGCCAACCCAACACCTGACCTGCTCCATCGTTACCAGATGTCTAGGGATGCTTTAGTTGCACTGCAGGATTGTGCTCACACTGAGTCTTGGCAGCGGTTCTCGGACAGCATCAACCAGCAAACAAGTGTGGCTTCTATGTGGCACCTCATCCGTCGGGTTGTTAAAAAGACACCGGCCACTGCTCGTCATCACACTCCCGCCGACTATGCCCAACAACTTGTCGATGCCTGGTCAGAACAATCTACCTCAGCCAGTCTACTCAACCACATACAAGATGCACTCACTTCCCGTGCTGCTGTCCATCGGCTACGTCTAATGTCTGCTCTGTTGCAAGATGATGACGATGATGCAGAGGTGATAACTGAGGAAGAGTTGCGACGTGCTCTCTCTCGGGGTAGAGCTTCTTCCCCTGGTGATGATGGTATTACTTATACTGTGCTGTGCCTACTTCAACAAGTTCCTGGGAACCCTCTACTTCTACTGTACAATCTTTGTCTTCGTGATGGTTGTGTACCACGAGCCTCGACCAGCAGCACAATAATACCCATCCCTAAGCCCGGCACTGCGAAGTTCAGGCCTATTTCCCTGACTTCCTGTTTTTGTAAAGTTATGGAGAGAATCTTACTCAATCGTCTCATGTACAGACTGCAAGATCGCCTTTCTCCATTGCTGTTTGGTTTCCTTCCCCAGCGGAGCACACACCACTGCCTAGTCGACCTGTACACTCGCCATAACAGGGACAGTGTGGTGGCCTTCATTGACCTTCGAAGTGCCTTCGATGTTGCTAATAGAGACGTCATTTTGGATCAACTGGTTGACTTTGGGATAAAGGGTAATCTATTACAGTGGATTCGGGGCTACCTGAGTAACAGGACCTCCCGTGTGTTTTTCAGTGGTGCGCTCAGTCCTTTGCGCAGTTTTCATCTTGGTACGCCTCAAGGGGGTGTTCTCAGCCCATTGTTATTTAATATTCTGATGCATCGGCTGCTCACTTCTCTCCCTGATATTCCTGGAACTACAATTACATGCTATGTTGATGATATCTGTGTTCATTCTACCTAACCAAGGGATCTCCAGCAGTTTCTTGACTCCTTCTCTGTGTCCTCCTCTCACTGTGGCATTATTGTCTCCCCAGATAAGAGCAGAATATTCACCTGCCGCCTTCCTCAAGCTCGGCCAGTGTTCACCATTGGAGGGACTGTCATTCCCATGTGTTCCCAGTATCGCTACCTGGGCGCACCAGTCAATATTTTGCCAATTGTCCCTGCCAGACCTCAAGACCATCCCATTGTCCAGGACTTATTGGGTCATCTCCAGCGCCGACTTACGCCACTTCAATGGCTCACTAACAACTCCTCGGGCATCTCCATCCCAGTAGCCAGGACTATCTATATTGCTTTTATCCGTTCAGTTGTTGATTACCTCTCCCCTGCTCTGATTCAACTTCCCAGGGCTACTCTGGAAACTTTAGAAAAGTTTCAGAATAGAGCAATGAGAGTAATTCTCGGTTATCCAATGTCGACCAGGATAGTGAACATTCAACGTGAGTTGCGTCTTCCCCCGTTAGTGGAGAGAATTTATTCTAGTGTTACTTGCTTCACTGTCAAGTGCCTCCATTTCCCACATCTTTCACCCCATTACTCTCAGTTAGTCAGGACTTCTCTTAGACCAAACTACCCGGTCCCTCCCATACTGCCTGCTGGACGTACTCTTATAAGGTCTGTTTCCTCTATGCTCCGTAGTCTTAATATAGATATAATGGTGGTCGACGTCCCCCCAGGACCCCCTCCGTGGATGCTACCAACACCTGATGTGAGCTTCACACCTACTTCCAAGTCGGAACTGCCTTCTCTACAGCGGCAGTTGGCTCTGGAACACATAGAAACAGTGACGTCCTCCATCACAGATCCATACTGCCTCTACACTGATAGCTCATTGCAAGTGGATGGTGCAGCAGGTTGTGCCGTTTTCTCACCTGACATGGAGTCACCTCCAGGGGGCTGGGTTGGCCGTCGTCTCTGTAACCACTCTAGCTCAACATTGTGTGAACTGTATGCCATTCTGGATGCTATTAGTCTTGTTTGTCAACGTGGAGTGAATGCTGCCATTTTTTGTGATTCCAGACCTGCCCTTCATTCTCTCTCTAGTGTTCAGCCCACACACTCTACTGTTATTCAGCAGATTTTATCGTTTTTGTCCTTATTGCATCATCGTAATTTGACTGTCAAATTTTTATGGGTGCCATCCCATGTAGGTTTACGTCACAATGGTACAGTTGACAGACTAGCAAAGCAAGCCTGCCATCTGCCTCTTCGTGGTGTTGGACGTCCTCTCTCCCTGACATGTTACCTCTCTAAAGTCCGCTCCGCCGCTCTCCTCCCTGTACGGCGACGCAGGGATGCAGCATCTCCATCACACATTATGAGTCTGTCTGCCGTCACAAATATTCCTACCGTCGTCGAGGCCTCATGGTTCGGAGGCACAATGTAGTCTCTGCTCGTTTGAGGCCTGGCTACCGGCCACCGTGGCAGGTTGCTGGAATGCAGGGTGAGCCTCCCTTCACTGAGTGTCGCTTGTGTCGAGCGCCTCGTGCTAACACTGTAGAGCACTATTGCCTGGCCTGCCCCACTGTCCGACACTTGCTGCCCCGGGGCCTGCCACTAGATGTGATTTGTCGACACCTGCTGAACCACCAGGTTCTGGAGGAACTTCTTGTACGCCACCCTCGTTTTGGTGGATTTAAGTAGGTCATATTGTAATATTTGTCTGTATGCTTGTGCTCCATTTTTTTTTTTTTTTTTTATATCTTTCGACACTGGACATAGGCTTCATCAAGCCCGTTACCGTGTCCCAGGTCAACTGCTACTCAAACACACACGTCACTACTTCCGAACTGGTACCCAGCCACAGAGAGAGGGAAGTGAGGGTAATTCCCAAATACTGCAGCTGTTATGGTACCAGTGAGGGTGTTTTACAACGTTCGGTGGCCTTATAGTTAGTGCCTCAAACTCAAATCGGAATAGTAAATATTCTCAGACCCTCACCTGAGAGGATCGATCTCCCGACCTCCAGGTTACGAGTCCAGAACACTGTTTTCGTGATGTGTGTGTGTGGTGTGTGTGTGTGTGTGTGCGTGTGTATGTGTGGTTGTAGTCATTGTATTCTCATGAGTCCCGCCTACCCGTATGTATTGTTGCCTGCCTGTTGATTGACGCTATGGCGCAATTAATTTAAAAAAAAAAAAAACATCCTAAACCAGGTAAAACACTTGTGGTATGATGGAGCCCCTTGATTCCTCCAAAGTATGCCAGGAAACAAGTCCAAATTAACAAAAATAATGGTCACCTGTTACTTGGAATAGTTTGGGTTAATCAGTTGCTCCATATGCAAACTCGGAATCCAAAATATGTATCCAGGCTTGCTTCGAAAAGCCTGATCGAATATTAAGGAGGAAATTCGGTGTTGGTAAATTTGAAGCAACTGAATCCTCTAAACTATTCCAAGTGTACAGTACTGTATAGGAGGGTCTCACACAGCTTCCCCACTTGAAGCAACATAAACCAGAAGACCTTCTTACAATAACAGACACAAGAGGGTACCCATTTTACCCTCCAATTTCTCACTTGTCATCCCTAAACTCGAGAGAGAGAGAGAGGGAGAGAAAGGAGGAGAGAGAGAGAGAGGGAGAGAAAGTAGAAAGAGAGAGAGAGAGAAGAATTGGGTGGAGCTTAGACAGAACTCCACCCCTTTTCAAGAAGGTAATAATAATATCTGAATAGACTTGGCATCTCCTAAAACAGAATGAATATAAACGGACCAGGAGAGCCTTAGTGAGGGACTCAAGATCAAAACAGCAAAAAGACATCTTCTCTGTACTCCATTAACATAAGACAAGAAAGGGGATACACTCCTTTAGTATTAATAAAGTAAGTTTAATTTTACTTACTGAAGTTTTTTTCCTACCTTGACTGAACACCGTCACGACGCTGAGCTCGCTACCTAATACAACAACAACCACCACAACCAACTACAACACCAGAGCAAGGTAATGTACCATATTCTTCGAAGAGATCAAATTAGGACTGGTACATTTTGATGGCAGCGGTGTTTTTGCAATAAGGCAAATTGCAAGGTAAAAACTTCACAGGAGTACAGAGACTAACATTGTTCAAGGACAAGTTGAAGGAATCTACTTGTAAATTCTCTAAAGTAATTTCTTCAGTGGGTATAATCTTACGACCTCTAACGAGGGAGAAAAACCACAAATTCTTCACCTACAAGAGACACCTGCTTCAACATAACTGCAACTGACCTACAGAGAACCTCATCTACTTCACAACAAACAATCATCACTTCATCACTACGGTGATCCTGTTACGTAAATGCTTTCGTAAGGACAACGCCATCACTCCATCACCTCCACGCTGACGCCTCCTTATACGTAAATTCTCTCGTAAAAGGCAAGTCAACGTTCATCATCTTCACTCCAATTACGACTGTTAGTGTGTTAGTGTGCGAGCTAACTAATCATCGCTTCGTCACTTCACGGTCGTCGCCCCTTCACCACATCGTCGCCTCGTCAGGCAACACCCCAGCTCGACCTCGTCATCACGTCGTCATCGTCGTTGCAACTACATTCAACTAAAGTAGGTACACATTACATGTTACATTACATTATTTTTCACTTGTTCACGAACATGTTAGAAAGTTAGAGTTCCTCATTTGATGTCTAAACAGAATACTTTCACTAAGTTGAAGAAGAGCTTAGACGTATTTTCCCCCATTAAACATCCAAACGACCCAAACCTAACATTGAATGCCACTACCAATGATTCATTGAGCTCCGGGCTAGAAAATTCATCCCCTGTGTCCCAAAGTTTTATTCCTGGTGCCGACACATACGAATCACCTTCTGCTTCTTCCATCCTATCTCCTTCTAAAACTCGATCTGGTATTCCATATCATCTTGTATCTTCTCCAATCATGGCCACTTCTCCACAATCTCCTAATGCCTCTAACCCTACTCCTTCTAGCCAAACTTCCTCTGCTATGCCTAACCAATTTCAAACAGTGAGGGTATTACCAACCCCCAATTATTTGAAGCAATATACGGGAGATGATCCACGATATGGAATTCATCTCTTTTTGCGACATTTGGAGGATGCATTTTGTCAGGCAGAAATTAGCCAGGATATAGATAAGATTAGATTTGTGCGAGGTCATATTGCACCAGATAGCCCCGCTAGTTATATGTTAACAGCCAGTGCTTTTTCTGACCCTGATAACTTAACATCATATGATACATTTAGAGAGTCACTCATAGATATTTTTGGAGATGGTCAGCTCCATGGGTCATTGTCTTGGGTACAAAGAATGGCAAAAACAACTGCAGATAACATAACTTCACATGATCCAGCAAAAGCACTTGCATTAGCAGGATCCCTAGCCTTAGATGCCAAAGAATCATTAAAGTCCTCACAGTGGGTACAAAATGGGAATATTACCTTAGATAATACTATTAAGTTAATAGAATATGTCCAATTTACGTTGCTGTTAAAAGAAAATTATCGTTTGGATATTCCTAAACATTCATTTGGTCCAACTGACAAACTAATCAAGTTAGCTTCCAAACTTAGCATGAAAGAATCTCAGAGCGTACCTCGTGCATTACATGTTGCTCCATCAATGGAAACAAAGACTTTCAATACTAGTGCCACATCAAATCAAGGGAAGTCACAAAGGAAATATTGTAAACATTGCAACAAAACTAATCATTATACCAGTGACTGTTATTTCTTACATAACTCTAGGGGGAATTATCAATGAAAACGTAATAAGTATTCTTATACCAATAAATATTGTCATTTACATGAGTCCACTTCACATTCCTCAGATGAATGTGTGGTGCTTAAAAGAATGAAAGAAGAAATGCAACGGAACACGAGGTACGATATGAGACCACCGCAATATTCGAAATGGCAACATCCCAGAAAATAGTACGTCCCATAAACCCTGTCGTCGCCTCCACCGGTAATGTACTATCAATCCCTGTACAGGTATTACATTGTAACACCTCTTTAATGATAGACACAGGCGCGGCAGTTTCATTGTTATCTGAAATTTCCTTTAAAAGATTGTGCAACTTAAATCCACAGCGACATTTACATAATAAGATAGAGCCCATTGACATAGAATTGTCAGCCATAACAGGAAATAAATTACAGGTCATAGGGACGATAACCCTTCCTGTCAGGTTAGAAAAGGGAACTAACCATATAAACATAAAATTCTATATAATACGGAATTATGATCTACCAACAGACGGTGTATTGGGACTATCAGACATTATTAGGCAGGATATTGTCATTGACCCAGGATATAAAATTATACGTTTCAAAAATAAATGTATTCCAATACAGGATTGTCCTGGCCTTTATTTACGTTCAAGTAACGTTCACTCTATTTATAATGCAAATGATGGGAATGATTCCATTATCATAAAGGCTATTGCTGCATGTAATACTATATTAACTCCAAATTTCGTCCATGCATTGAAGGTAAAGCTTCCATCTCATGTACAGCCACATACTAGTGTCCTCTCCTTAATAGAGTCAGTGAAAATAAATAACCTGGGATTAGAATCTACGTTAACTAATGTAAGTAATAATAATGTTGCTACTATCTATCTCTTTAATAAAACATCTACCAATATTCAGGTGAAAAAGGGAACATATCTATGTGATCTGTACAGATGGAAGTTAGACCAAATACCACAAGTAAATATTGCATCGGTTCTTACCGAAGGGAATCATATTGACAGTCAGGTAAGGGAACAACTTAGAAATTTTGTCCATGGCGGTGATTTTCCACTTTATCGTGATAATCTCATCGACATCTTAGCCACATATCGAGAGGCGATTGCCCTACCTGGTGAATCCTTAGGAAAAACTGATATTATAAAGCATACCATTACCCTAACATCCCCTCACCCTATTTATACTCGAGCATATAGATTACCTCATAGTAGGCAGAAAATGGTAAATGAAATGGTAAGTGAAATGTTGGATGAAGGCATTATTAAGAATTCTCACTCCCCTTATAACAGCCCTATGTTTTTGGTTTAAAAAAATAATGGTGAATTTAGACCAGTAATTGATTACAGGAAAATAAATAATGCTACAATTAAAGATAAATATCCCCTCCCTCTATTGAGAGATGTTTTGTCTAACATTGGTGAAACAAAACCTATGATATTCTCCACATTAGACTTAGTCAGTGGATATTGGCAAGTAGCATTAGATGATAAAAGTCAACCCATTACAGCATTTAGTACTCCCCATGGTCATTATGAATACACCCGTATGCCATTTGGGTTATGTAATGCTCCATCCACATTTCAGCGTATGGTAATTTTCTTTTTGGCGATATCAATAATGAAGTCATTGCTTATTTAGACGATTTTATTATTTTTTCAAAGGACGTGCCTTCACATTTAGAAACATTAAAGAAAGTTATGCATAGGTTGCATCAGGTAGGCCTTAAACTTAAAATGTCTAAATGTCATTTTCTTAAACAGGAAATAAAATTTTTAGGACATACCATCAATAGCAAAGGGCTCCATACGCAATTTGATAAAATACGAGCAATGAAAGAATTCCCTACTCCAAAAAATGCAACTAATGTAAAGTCATTTTTGGGTTTATGTTCTTATTATAGAAGCTTTGTAAGAAATTTTTCCCAAATAGCAAAGCCCCTAAATAATCTCCTCAAGAAAAATGCAGATTTTGTATGGATGCCTGAACAACAGCTGAGCTTTGAATTATTAAAGAATAAATTGGTATCAGCTCCAATTCTTGCGTTCCCAGATTTTTCGTTACCTTTTATAATTTGTACTGATGCTTCTTCATTAGGCTTAGGCGCTGTCCTTATGCAAGAAATTGCTAAAGGTCAGTGTCAGGTAATTGCGTATGCTTCTAGAATATTAAATGCACAGGAAACTCGTTACTCTGTAACAGAACAGGAAACTTTAGCTATAGTATGGGCACTTCGTACCTTCAGGGAAATCGTGTTGGGATATCCTTTACAAGTTTTTACAGATCACCAACCGATTATGGGCTTCCTGAAAACTCAAAATCTCACGGGGAAATTGGCCAGATGGTATTTAACAATTCAGGAATTTCAACCGCATATTGATATTAAATACCTTCCAGGTCGATTAAATCATGTAGCAGATGCTTCAAGCAGACATCCTGTTTCTTCAGTTTCTAAGTCACCCATAGACTTTGACTTCAATGCAGTTCGTATACATTAACAACAGGATCCTATGATCAAAGCGATAAATTACTCATTAAACTCAGGTGATGGTTATAATGGTCAGGAATTACCTATTAGCATACATAACTTCTCCCTCCATGATAATGTTATTTATAGGAAACTTAGGAAACGTAACATACAAACTGATCAAATAGTGATACCACGATCATTGGTTCCCTCAGTCTTAACCTTATATCATAATACAGCAGGACATCCTGGCAGAGATCGATGTCTGTCCACTCTCCGTACGAAGTACTATTGGCATACAATGAAAGTAGATGTGGAAACGCATATCGCCCAGTGCGAAACATGCAATGCAAATAAGGGACATCCAATTGGACCAGCTCCATTAGGGGAATATCCAATACCGAGTGAACCAATGGCAGTAGTAGGAATGGATTTACTCTCGCTACCACAGTCACATCAGGGCTCAAATTATTTATTAACTGTGGTTGATCATTTTTCTAGGTATTTGGTGGTAGCTCCACTGAAAACGAAAACGGCTGAAGAGGTTGCACATAAATTTATATCCAAATTCATATGTCCATTTACATGTCCCAAAATCATAATATCAGATAATGGTAAGGAATTTCGTAACAGTATCTTACAGAAGATATCTGAGTTTTATAATATTAAGCAAACGTTTGTATTAGCATATCACCCTGCATCTAATGGGTTAGCAGAACGGCAAAACCGTAAAATATTAGAAGTCTGTTCTATAAACGCTACAAAAACGGAAAGAGTAGGTAAAACTCCTCATGAAATAATATTTGGCGTGCAGAAACGTCTTCCATATGATATAACAATTCCCACACAGAGGCCATGCTACAACATGGACGACTACGCTGAACGACAGCGAGTTGCATTTCAACAAATTCATCATGATGTACAAAACAATTTAAAGGCTAGCAGAAATAAAATGCGTATACGGCAGCATAATAAGGCAAAGACGCAAACCTTCACTCCAGGTGATCAGGTAATGTTACAGGTGCCCGATCGAACTTCGAAACTTCTGCCTCGGTTCACGGGACCGTACACTGTACTCTCACTAGTAGGCAATAAAATTGAGATAAAGCATAATATTACTCAGGCGGATGATATTGTTCATGTAGACAGAATAAAGAAATTGGTAAAATGCGCGCAAACCCAACATCTAAATAACCAATTAGAATCTCTGGAACATGACCTATTTCCTCTTCCTAGTAATTTTATCCCTACTACTGATACTCATAAAATAAACATTTATAAACAGAAACTCTGATCGGCGAAGAAGTAAAAGATTATAATTCCTCTTACAGATGTGGCCCAACTCAACATATATTATGGTTTTCATAGCCATACTGGCGGCAACGAAAGGTTACGCTGACGTAACCACCGCCCCTAATGATGATGTGCTTATCCCGGGAGCGCTCGTCCAACAATTTGGTAAAATATTGGTGACGGAAGATGTTATCACTATTTCTTATTCATTAAAGGATATATCTGTTTTATTTCACAAATTTTCTGCAGTTGAGAAAGGATTGCAGATACTTAATGATACACTAGTTTTTCCTGACAGTAATGACTCGATGGCATTTAGTGATTTAAGGGCATTATATTCAGTCTTGTCCTTTAAGGTTCAACGCACTATGAAGGACTTACGTGACCTTAGTTACATTGCTCGCCTATTACATAATAATCCAATTGCTCAGAGCCACCACCACCGCCAGGAGCGTGGTTTAGTTAATATTTTAGGTGAAATATCTAAGGCACTCTTTGGTACTGCAATGGATAGTGATGTGCAGACATTATCCCGAAAATTAAATCTTGTAGGACAAGCAGTTGCAAATCAGGGTAAGGTAGTCAGGCAAATATATAAAAGTGTTCAAATCATTGATCAAAACTTGGATACAGTTTCTGATGCTTTACGTAAACAACAGCAACTCTTATCTGCAGAGATAGGACACTCACATCGCATTATTAGGCTTCTATTAATATCTGTTAGTTGGCAGGAAACTGAAACTCAGGTACAAGGACTTAGGGAGTCTTGTCAAACATTAATTAAGGATGTAATTACTGCAGGTTTAGGTAAGGTTAACTCGCGATTATTACCAATCACACAATCGCAGGATGCACTTGAAATAGCTATGATGAACTACCATCTTACTCCCATATTTCATGCACCTAATCTGGAATATTATTATCCAGTCATGACCAGTATTTTAACACCAGACTATATACTGATTAATATTCCAATGAAGAGTAAGATTTCCTTCACAGGCTACTCAGTACAACCATTCCCAATGAATGTGGAAACTAATCTTTTAATGTTAGATTCCCAACCTATAAATATTTTTCTTAGTGATGATTATTCTCTTGTTGATGTGCTTAGTGAAGCACAATTTCTCAATTGCCATTCAGCATATCTTCATTTATATGTTTGTCCTGCATATCTGTTTGCATTTAAAGCTCCAACTGACGCACCATGTCTAATTGCTTTAAGTCAAAGGAATACTCGTCAAGCACTCTCTGCATGTACTTTCAAATCTGTTACTAATAAAACACTCTTTCATCGTCATTTCTTTAATTTCCACTATCTATACTTTCCTGCTGAGACACGAGTAACACTAATCTGCCCTAATGACACTACACATGGTATGGTTAAAGGCTACTATAAAGCAGCTGATTCATGTGAAATACGATCCAAAAGAATCGTTACCTTACCTAGTGAACATCACTTGCTTGGAAACATGACACTCTCTTCCACCTTTCAACATATTTCGTATAATGTCGACTTGTTTAACATCTCCCAATTATCAATTGTTTCAGAAAAAGTGGAACTATTGACTCTACTCAATGATACTATGATTCAAGAATCCTTATCTGATAATTTAATTCCTCCATATTTGGATCACGAGATATTGCTACCTATATTTATAATTCCATGTCTTATTCTTTTAGTCTGTACAGTGATTTTCATATTTTGCATTAGGAGGGTCTATCGACGTTATACTGTGTTATCTCGTCTTGAAAAGAATATTTTACCTGCTCCATCACAGCCTTAACTTAGCAACAAGGCTTACCCTTCCTTAATGCCTGAATCGTCAGCATAGGTTTAGCTTACATACACATAACTACAAGCACCTAGCTCAACATATTAATATTAAGTTGATTTCCTTATGTTCTCATGTATTGATTTTCATTTATATATACTATGTGCCAAGATCTTGATGCCATTTTATTGTGTTACTATTTATTGTATTTATTATTAAGTTCCTAGTCCTATATGTATGTACCGAGGATTGTACATCTGTTTCCCACAATAAAGATGATATCTGAGGACAGATTTCCGGTAGCGGACTGAGCAAATGTACAGTACTGTATAGGAGGGTCTCACACAGCTTCCCCACTTGAAGCAACATAAACCAGAAGACCTTCTTACAATAACAGACACAAGAGGGTACCCATTTTACCCTCCAATTTCTCACTTGTCATCCCTAAACTCGAGAGAGAGAGAGGGAGAGAAAGGAGGAGAGAGAGAGAGAGGGAGAGAAAGTAGAAAGAGAGAGAGAGAGAAGAATTGGGTGGAGCTTAGACAGAACTCCACCCCTTTTCAAGAAGGTAATAATAATATCTGAATAGACTTGGCATCTCCTAAAACAGAATGAATATAAACGGACCAGGAGAGCCTTAGTGAGGGACTCAAGATCAAAACAGCAAAAAGACATCTTCTCTGTACTCCATTAACATAAGACAAGAAAGGGGATACACTCCTTTAGTATTAATAAAGTAAGTTTAATTTTACTTACTGAAGTTTATTTCCTACCTTGACTGAACACCGTCACGACGCTGAGCTCGCTACCTAATACAACAACAACAACAACCACCACAACCAACTACAACACCAGAGCAAGGTAATGTACCATATTCTTCGAAGAGATCAAATTAGGACTGGTACACAAGCAACAACAAAACACCATTATTTTTGCTCTTCTGGTCTTGTTTCCTGGCATACTTTGGAGGAATCAAGGCACTCCAATGTAACAAAAGCGAATTACCACCTTAAGCGAGCTCGCAAATATGAAACAGGATACTCATTGTAATTGGTTCACTGGTACGTCATTTGATTCGAGACTTCAACAAGACCTGGATACAAATATTGGATTGCGAGTGTACAGTCATGGTCAATAGTCCTGCAACACCTTCCAATGAGATGGCTTCGAAAAATTATCCGAAACTATAGCTGTCAGTCCCTGCAATATTGGTTCATAAAATTCAATAAAATAGCTCGCTTTTATTCACCATGTTGCAGGCCTTTTAACCATGACTGTACCAATACTGTACTGTGCTCCACCTTAAGTGTGTGAAACATTTTTATAACCTTCTACATGTTTACATTTTGGTGTATATTTACATTTTCTATTACTGTATTCCTCCGTCTTTCTTAAAATGTCTAGATGTGTACAAAAGAAAGAAGTTATAATGTGTGACTGAAGCAAAGAAATAAATAGATATCGTGTGTGTTTTGCCTAGTCACCTTCTTTCTCGTGTCTGTCTGTCTGTGACGTCATCAACATGGCTGCCGACTGAACAAACGTAAGCGTCTTCATTAGCGATTATTCTTTGGAGGGTAAATTGGTGAGCTACTGATTCCTCCAGACTATGCCATGAAACAGATCCTTCAATAAAGTAACATTAAGGTCATCTGTTTCCTGGCATAGTTTGGAAGTATCAAAATTTGAGACCTTCTAATTCACCAACAAAATAATCTCCACTTAATTAATAAAAGAAAACAGGTAAAAAAATCACCATCAAAATAATCTCTACTTAAGGGGGTGCGGGAGTAGAGGACAGGCTGGGGGTTGGGTGGTTGGGGGGTGCGGGAATAGGGGGACAGGCTTGGGGTGGGTAGAAAGCCGGTCCCCTATTCCAGCACCCCTTAACTCCTCCCCCAAGCATGTCCCCCTACTCCTGCACCCCCCTAAACCCCATCCAAGCCTGTCCCCCTATTCCCGCACCCTCCTAAACCCCACCCAAGCCTGTCCCCCTATTCCCGCACCCACTTAATAAAAGCAGACAGGTAAAAAATTTGTCGACGATATTTGAGTCGATTCCTTTAAGGTAGAACCTCATTTTTTTGGTTAAATTGAGGGCTACTGATTCCTCCAAACTATTCAAGAAAGCAAATGACCTCAATGTTTCTAAGAGGAATTTGTTTCGTGAGGTTTTTGGAGGATTCAGTAACACTTTAATTTATCCTATATAAAATTTAATCACATGAAACTGTTCTCTGACAAAATGTAATTGCCTGGAAATATAAGAGAGAGAGAGAAAAAAAAATGACACTGGCATTCAAGGGAGTAAAAGATTCAATGGTCATCAAATATTACACCAGCAGGTTCCGGGGAAAATTTCATCATTGTTTCGGCTAACTGGTATAAATATCTAAAGCTCATTACATTGAATTGATGCTTAAACCGCGGCGATAATGTCCAACATTTATGCAAGAAACTGCTTTCTTTAATAAAGGGTTTTTACACCCCCTCGGTCCAGAGATAATCAACTGCCGATATTCAACTGCCCTTCCTTTCCTTGTATTTCCCTAAAGGCTTCCAAAAGGCTTCCATGTAGGGGATAGGTGTGGACAATACTTTGTTATGGGTCTTGGCGCCCTTTCCGATCCGAGCCACCTTATCCTCATTTCATCTGTCCCTCCTTTCCTATATTTTCCTCAATATTCTCTGGACCCTGGTAGGGGCTATATACAGGAACTCGCCGCACAGTAGGAATGGGATAGGGAGAGTTTACATTGAAAGGTGTGCCAGGGAAACATTGTCCAACTCTACTTTGCTGTTGTGATTAGAAACTCGTTTGTGGTCGTGTGAAGAAAAACCACCTCGTATTTTGCAGAGAAATGCTTGTATGGATATTAATTCATGGTTTTGCGTAATGGTTTTGGGTAATCTCTTGTCACCTCTCAAGCTTTGCATCGATTGGAGAGATCGGAGATACAAACCTTAAACACAGTTGAAAGATGATCTGTTAAATATTATCCCTGTCTCTTATCAACAAGAAAAATGCAGTGTTGCCTTATTTATGGGAGAGGGATGGCGGGGGTAAAAATACTACAGTCCAGGTTCTGTATTTATAAGACTCTGGATTAGTCCCAAGAACTAACTAAAACCATGGACAATCTTTTATTCCTGCTTCCCAAAATATTCTCCATTTTTCCACGTGATTCGAACGTATCAATTACTCAGGCCAATAGCATCTATTCGCTTGGGTTAAAGGGGCTGTGCTGACGGAAAACTCTTTTATATTTATTTTCATGTATTGTCCTCACACTGTTTAGAGATGACAGGACAAACCTTGCTCGCCTGAAATTGGTATACTTATATATCGTGCATTTAGATTTGTCGACTCTTGGAACCAGCCATTAAATTAACACTTAAAGAGATTAGTTTCACAGTTTATTTTTAACACCACCGGGATAAAAAATATAGGTACAATACAAGTACTTGTTTTTATTATACTATTTACATGACAAGTGATTTAGACAGTTTTGTACATGAAAGAAAAATAAGAAGAGACTGCCATCCACACACAGAACAGACGATATACCGTGGAACATACAGTCTTAAGACCCAGGGTAAATAACCAAGTACAATAATTTGAAATGACAGAAAGAGTTTATGAGTACGAAAAGTAGTCCTGTGTATGGTCATTACCCATCAATATAGGAAATACCTACACTTAACAATAAAAATCACGTTAATTTGACATCAGTGAATGTTAGTCCTTGTTGAGGGGTTTAACCATCCTGAACAATAGTTAAGTACTGGAGTCTAATTACAAATGCAGCTGAACTACAGGTTCTTTCACAATGTCAGCACCAATAATGTTTTTTTTTTATAAGGGTAAGCGGGAACCATGAAAATCCAACAATAATAATTACTACATCATTGTGTTACGATATTGTACAGGTGAAAGTTCAGTGAAACACTATATACTGTACTGTAAATATAGGATATATTTAATAAAACATTACACCAATAGTTTGTGACTTGCGAGGCTCCGAGTTTATTGAGTAAGGCTTGGAGTTATTGAGTGCTTCACAGGTATCGCACTACATGGAGACAGTGGAACCCTTGTGTCGTGGATGGGACTTTTTTTTTTTTTTTTTTTTTTTTTTTTAATTCATTGCGCCGTAGCGTCAGTCAATAGGCAGACAACAGTACACAAGGGTAAGCGGGACTCACGAGAACCCAATGACCACATACACACACAAGCACACACACATGCGCACACACACTCACATCACGAAAACATAACAGAATGAAGCACAAGCACACAGACAAACATTTACATCATGACCTACTTAAATCCACCAAAACGAGGGTGGCGCACCATAAGTTCCTCCAGAACCTGATGGTTCAGCAGGTGTCGACAAACCACATCAAGTGGCAGGCCCTGGGGCAGCAAGTGTCGAACAGTGGGGCAGGCCAGGCAATAGTGCTCTATAGTGTTAGCACGAGGCGCTCGACACAAGCAACACTCAGTGAAGGGAGGCTCACCCTGCATCCCAGCAACCTGCCACGGTGGCCGGTAGCCAAGCCTCAAACGAGCAGAGACTACATTGTGCCTCCGAACCATGAGGCCTCGACGACGGTAGGAATATTTGTGATGGCAGACAGACTCGTAATGGGTGATGGAGATGCTGAAGGGCCTCTCTGCATCCCTGCGTCGCCGTACAGGGAGGAGAGCGGCGGAGCGGACTTTAGAGAGGTAACATGTCAGGGAGAGAGGACGTCCAGCACCACGAGGAGGCAGATGGCAGGCTTCCTTTGCGAGTCTGTCAACTGTACCATTGTGACGCAAACCTACATGGGATGGCACCCATAAAAATTTGACAGTCAAGTTACGGTGACGCAATAAGGCCAAAAACGATAAAATCTGCTGAACAACAGTAGAGTGTGTGGGCTGAACACTAGAGAGGGAATGAAGGGCAGGTTTGGAGTCACAAAAAATGGCAGCATTCACTCCACGTTGACAAACAACACTAACAGCATCCAGAATGGCATACAGTTCACACAATGTTGAGCTAGAGTGGTTACAGAGACGACGGCCAACCCAGCCCCCTGGAGGTGACTCCAGGTCAGGCGAGAAAACAGCACAACCTGCTGCACCATCCACCTGCAATGAGCCATCAGTGTAGAGGCAGTATGGATCTGTGATGGAGGAAGTCACTGTTTCTATGTGTTCCAGAGCCAACTGCTGCTGTAGAGAAGGCAGCTCCGACTTGGAAGTAGGTGTAAAGCTCACATCAGGTGTTGGTAGCATCCATGGAGGGGGCCCTGGGGGGACGTCTGCAACCATTATATCTATATTAAGACCACGGAGCACAGAGGAAACAGACCTTATAAGAGTACGTCCAGCAGGCAGTATGGGAGGGACCGGGTAGTTTGGTCTAAGAGAAGTCCTGACTAACTGAGAGTAATGGGGTGAAAGATGTGGGAAATGGAGGCACTTGACAGTGAAGCAAGTAACATTAGAATAAATTCTCTCCACTAATGGGGGAAGACGCAACTCACGCTGCATGTTCACTATCCTGGTCGACATTGGACAGCCGAGAATAATTCTCATTGCTCTATTTTGAAATTTTTCTAAAGTTTCCAGAGTAGCCCTAGGAAGTTGAATCAGAGCAGGGGAAAGGTAATCAACAACTGAACGGATAAAAGCAATATAGATGGTCCTGGCTACTGGGATGGAGATGCCCGAGGAGTTGTTAGATAGCCATTGAAGTGGTGTAAGTCGGCGCTGGAGACGACCCAATAAGTCCTGGACAATGGGATGGTCTTGAGGTCTGGCAGGGACAATCGGCCAAATATTGACTGGCGCACCCAGGTAGCAGTACTGGGAACACATGGGAATGACAGTCCCTCCAATGGTGAACACTGGCTGAGCTTGAGGAAGGCGGCAGGTGAATATTCTGCTCTTATCTGGGGAGACAATAATGCCACAGTGAGAGGAGGCCACAGAGAAGGAGTCAAGAAACCGCTGGAGATCCCTTGGTGAGGTAGAATGAACACAGATATCATCAGCATAGCACGTAATTGTAGTTCCAGGAATATCAGGGAGAGAAGTGAGCAACCGATGCATCAGAATATTAAATAACAATGGGCTGAGAACACCACCTTGAGGTGTACCAAGATGAAAACTGCGCAAAGGACTGAGTGCACCACTGAAAAACACACGGGAGGTCCTGTTACTCAGGTAGCCCCGAATCCACCGTAGTAGATTACCCTTTATCCCAAAGTCAACTAGTTGATCCAAAATGACGTCTCTATTAGCAACATCGAAGGCACTTCGAAGGTCAATGAAGGCCACCACACTGTCCCTGGAAAGGCGAGAGTACAGGTCGACTAGGCAGTGATGTGTGCTCCGCTGGGGAAGGAAACCAAACAGCCATGGAGAGAGGCGATCCTGCAGTCTGTACATGAGACGATTGAGTAAGATTCTCTCCATAACCTTACAGAAACAGGAAGTAAGGGAAATAGGCCTGAACTTCGCAGTGCCGGGCTTAGGGATGGGTATTATTGTGCTGCTGGTCCAGGCTCGTGGTACACAACCGTCACGAAGACAAAGATTGTACAGTCGAAGTAGAGGGTTCCCAGGAACTTGTTGAAGTAGGCGCAGCACAGCATAAGTAATACCATCATCAACAGGGGAAGAAGCTCTACCCCGAATGAGAGCACGGCGCAACTCCTCCTCAGCTATCTCCTCTGCATCATCGTCATCATCTTGTAACAGAGCAGACATTAGACGTAGCCGATGGACAGCAGCACGGGAAGCGAGTGCATCTTGTATGTGGATGGGTAGACTGGCTGGGGTAGATTGTTCTGACCAGGCATCGACAAGTTGTTTGGCATAATCGGCAGGAGTGTGATGACGAGCAGTGGCCGGTGTCTTTTTAACAACCCGACGGATGAGGTGCCACATAGAAGCCACACTTGTTTGCTGGTTGATGCTGTCCGTGAACCGCTGCCAAGACTCAGTGTGAGCACAATCCTGCAGGGCAACTAAAGCGTCCCTAGACATCTGGTAACGATGGAGTAGGTCAGGGGTTGGGTTGGCTTGAAACAATAGGCCATCACGTTCAGCCTCCTCCTTTGCCTCCTGTATACGTGCATCCAGCGTCCAGGAGTGGGCAGTATGGCGATGCTGGAGGTGTGGCCGGGAGACGTATAGCCTATAAAAGTCATGAGTAGCAGATACAAGATCAGAGTACAACTGTTCAGCTGATGATATGTCAAATGTAGGGAATACATGGGCCATAAATAAGATGTAAGTCGGGCAATATTTAGGGGGCACAGCAATACGCAAACGAGTGGCTGAAGCACCTGACCCAGCAGTTAGAGAATAATGAAACCGAAGAGCAATGTGATCAGAGAACAAGTCTGGCACGGAGAAGCACTGGACCTGAGATGCTATCAGGCCAGACGAGAGGATGTAATCCAGATTACCTCCCCGGCAATGAGTGGCACCACCAGTGTCCCAGTGTGTCAGATGATGCTTGCGGATGTATGAAAGGAGACGAACACCATTACGATTAATAGAGCCAGTACCATCACCCAAATCAGAATGCCGAGCATTAAAATCTCCCATATACACCATACCACGCACTGTTGGAGAAGGAAGAGCCTCAAGAGTGAGTCTAGCTGGGGCAGAATAGACATTACATAGTTGGAGTACTCCATTCCCAGGTAGAACCTCAAATAGCTGAAAGGTCATGTCAGGATCAGTGGAGGTACGGAGAAGGCGATGTGGCAAGGAGCTATGTATGTAAGTCAGGAGACCATTCCTTACCAGATGAACATATGGCACATAACCTGAGAGGGGAGGAGCTTGCCCAAGAGCGAGCGGCCGTCCTGGAAATGCTTCCTGGAGAAAAATAACACTGGGATGATGACGAAAGACATAGGCCTTGAGTTGAGTGAGCTTAGCATAACTGGTGATACCACATACATTCCAGGAGATGACATCCAGCCGGCAATCACTAGCGAACTCTGTATTTGGAGGTAGAAGTCCGGTGAGTGGGGGCAGATGAGCGACCTGGAGAAAAAGATGGACCAGGAGAAGGGACTGACTTGAAAAGCTTTTCAAGGCGAGATGCAACAGTATCCATCTTTTCGGTAAGGGTAGTGACAGTTGAGATGATGGCCGGCTGAGCCTCGACCAAGGTGGAGAGTTTGGAGTCATTGGCAGCCTGAGCGGCAACCAGCCCATCAATCCTGGCTTCAAGGGCAGAAAAGCGGTTTTCAAGAGCCGTACATCGTGCCATGAGGGTAGCAACAGACTTGCGGAGGGCCAGGTCTGGAGGTGAGGCAGGGTTGGTAGGAGGAGCAGACTGGGGAGGTGGTGGTGGTGGTGGTGGTGGTGGTGGAGGCGGAGCAATAGTAGAGACACGAGCCTGGACCTTACGTCGAGTACATCCATGCCACACGTTAACCCCTGGCTGAAGGCATCGTGGACACTTCCATCGAGACGTATCTTCAGGAGGTGAAGGCTCAGAGGTGGAGGCAGCAGGACGTGATGGTTCACCCCTGACAGGACACGTCTTGGAATCATGGTCGGCTGCACACCATGCACACTTCGGCCTGGCAGAACAGTACCGGGAGATATGCCCAACTCCCCAGCACCTGTAGCACCAAGGCTGGTCATTATGAAGTTTCCTCACCTCACACGGTGGAAGACAAGGGAGGAAATCAAAGGAAATCTCATTTGGAGGTGGATCGGGTTGACTCCAGACAACAACAATACGGCTAATGGGTGAACCATCTTGGAAAAAACGACGGGCAAAGTACACACCAGGGTATCCTTTGGCAAGTTTCGGGTCAACATCAATAGGAAAACGGGTGAGGATGTAGCTGGGGAACTTACAAGGCCTCTCAGGTGAGTCTTCAAGAATGAGAGGCAGAGATAAAAATTCACCAGCCTTCACTCTATCAATGATGTCCTGACGCTTCCTAGAGATGTAGACAAACCGGGAGGTGACACCAGCCATCTTGACTTCAGCCAGTTCACGCTGCAACTGGAAGGCCCTGTTGACATCAGACAACCAACGCAGCTTTGTGTCTGTAGATGGGTTTCCAGAGAAGGAGAGTTTGACATAGGCATCTCTCGGGGCAAAAGCAGGAAGGTTGGACGAGGGCAAGGAGTTGGTATACAAAGAAGAAACACCAGGGTGAGGCAGAGAAGGTACGTCGTGCACAGCTGAAGCACCCTTGGCAGTCTTGGCAGCTGGAGGTAAACAGTCCACACCATCGGAATCCTGCGAGGAGTCGGATGAGGCATCAACAGGTCGCTTGGTAGAGGTTGAGGAGGTGGACGGCTGCAACCTGAGCTGCGGAGTGACCGAGGAGAGGGGGGGAGGGTTGCGAGAAGGCAGCTCAGGCCAGTGATCCTCAATTGGAGACTCGTCTTCCTCCGACATTGCCAAGTCGGCCTCCAAGCAGGAATCCGCACTCTCCATCAGGCCAGGCAAGGCCTAGATGGAAAGCAAACAACAA
This sequence comes from Petrolisthes cinctipes, assembly GCA_033782935.1. Lineage (NCBI taxonomy): Eukaryota > Metazoa > Arthropoda > Malacostraca > Decapoda > Porcellanidae > Petrolisthes > Petrolisthes cinctipes. The sequence continues at coordinate 88,502 of JAWQEG010000505.1, read as the reverse complement.
CACAAACAACTAAACACTCAATCAGCCAGGGACACACACACACACACACACAGACAATCACAACAAAACTATACACAGAACCACAACAGACAAACAACACCAGCAACACCACAGAAACAGCAACACACAAACAAGAACTCACAAACAACACAAAAACCACAAACAAGAACTCCAAAACAACACAAAACAACAACACAAACGAGAATGGAAGCAGAGCGCCACGAGTACGTCCACACTCCACCTGTTCTGGAGCGAGACTCGTGGATGGGACTTACTGAAACATATCTTATAATATAAAGGACGACTTAAATAATACTATTATAAATGTTATAATATTGCACGAATAAAACTGCTTGCAAAATGAAGAAATCAACGTTAAGTGTCTCGTTGGTGGTGTTTCGAGCCTGATTTGAAGCTCCATGAGACGTATTCAAAGCGGGGTTTGTCCTGGACTTAGCTTCATACCAAGTTCCAGACTCACCACTGAATGTTATTCATGTGGAAAGGAGTAGGATGCCACTGAAACCTCTGTGTGTGTCATGACCTGCATTGCAGAACTTGGTGTTATGATACTAAACTTTCACTCTAACATTTTCCTTTTTTACATATTTCAGTTTGTCACTCTAACTTTTTAATTTAGCTTTCCTAATGATTAGACATGTGGGTACGAAGGAGGGAGGTGTAATGAGGAGGAGGATATTTGATGAAAGAGAGTGAAGAATAACTCTGTGTTCATGTAGTGATACTTGTTCTACACATTTACTGTAAAGTTGCAGCCACATATTAGAGCTTGCCTTCTTGAAAAGAACAATTGATATAAATCTAGATTCTGATACTGTTAATTTGCGCCAAAGTTAGGTGTAACTGAAAGAGTATATGTAAGTAACGTATTAGTGTGAAGGCTGGTGTTGATATTGGGCTACGTAACGGGTGCCCTGTAGCCTATGTCCAGTGTCGGAACATAAAACAAAGTAGGTCCTGTTTGGTGGTACAGGTACAATTGTCAGCACCTCTAACTAGTACAAGAGAAAAGGACTGACAACGCTGAGTGAACCATTTATATGTACTGACAACTGTACACATTCATCCCTCACTCGTTTGCTGCCAGACTTACCGTTCTGGATCAGGGGCCGGATACTCAAAACAACTTAGGACATCCTATCTCAGCTAGAGAGTCCTAAATTCCTCAGTGCGCTTATGACGGTATACTCAAAACACTTATGACGGTATACTCAAAACCTTTGGCAGCCATCTTTCCTAAGTTACGACGCTTGGATTTAGGATAACCCCCAGGCAGCCCTAAGTGGAGTTATGACACCGAACACCATAGAAAACATGATAAATCAACTCGGCTGTACCAAAAAGAATAAGAAGGATTATATACATTTTGGCTGTATTACCAAAGAGCACCACTTTGTTGTTGTTGGAGAGACTACTGAGGAAGAGTGTATAGTATAAGGAACCACTCCAATGTCAGTCATGATCACCAACGAAGATAGTATAGATTTCCTCAGGTTGAAATAATAAACTTATCCGAGAAATAGGACCATGACATAATATATCCCTCGTTGCACAATAAAATTTAGTGCCATTCTCACACATACTCGAGTAATATTGAGTATGTAGTGTAAGCACAGTTAATTAGGAGACTTATGTGTTGCATGAGAAATACTGAACAATTCAAGGATTTACAACATAATAAATTATTTTCCCTGTCATTAGTTTAAGCAGTTGCTCTTCAATTTCGACCCTGAAGGGGAAGTATTGTCTGTGGTGATATGGACAGTACTTAAGGGGTTCTGGCATCCCTTCAGACCTAACCAACGGCCATTTAAGGGGTCTGGCAACCCTTTAAATCTAACCCACTCCCTATTAATCCTTTAACTGTCCCTCCTCTCTTTCTTGCTTCCTCTCAGTCTCCTTATTTGAAACTACAAGTTTTAAGTTCTTTCTGGCCTAGCTCAGTCTTGATTTCTAATTTCTCCCCCCCCCAAAAAAAAAAAAAAAAGTTACATCATATTTCTGGTTGTTCTATTAATTTCTTACCTAATTATCACGAGGAAAGAACCCTGACCTAACCTAACCTAACTCCACTTGATAAACCTAATTAGAACTGCTGAACTTTTCTTCAGAAACACACATAATTTTTTACATTATCTGTTATTTGGCCCAACTGTTGTGTTTGGTTTGATTCAGTGGATACATTTTAACACTAGTTTATTGGTAAGATTGGGCTTGGTTATTTGTGTGTGGTCACTGCATTGAGGAATAAGGTTAATGATAACTTGTAGGAAATTGTTCATTTACTGATACCAACTAATATTTTTACAATAATGTTGTTGCTGTGTTGTATTTTTTACATTTTAGTTTCGTTTTGCCAGATTTTGATTAGGGATACCATTACTCAAAAAGGTATATGTTACTAAAACACCAATGAGACTAAAAATATGCATATTTAAACAGACCTAACCTACCGTACACTATCTACTTGATATTGGTAATCTTATATCTTACATTACATAATCCTCCATAATTATTACATTTAGCAGTGAATCATGTGATGTGACACAAGTAGACATGATAAAATAGTCATTTCTAACATGCTAATGACTTTCAATAATGTCATACTGTTGTCTGTCATGAATCATAATGGCGGTGGTACTTATTTCACAGTAGATACTACTCTCTTACTCTCCACTCTCTTCCTCTCCACAGTTTCGACACACATTTCTACCACTCATACCGTCATACGCATAATGTTGTGTTTTGTTTCGTGTTTACTTTTGTCAGCTGATCGAGCTTGATTTTGATTGGCTGAAGTCAGTCCCAGTCACTTGAAAGCGCCACCCTGATTGGCTGAACAACATAGGGCACCCGGGAAGATTTAGGACTTCCTAACTACTTAGGAACAGGATAGGACGCCCTAAAAAAGTTTTGAGTATACCAACTTAGGGCCTGAGATAGGATATCCTAATCAGTTCGTAACTTAGGAGTTCCTAAGTCCAGATAGGGCGGCGAGGCTGCCCTAAGTTAGGAACGTTTGAGTATCCGGCCCCAGGGCAACATCATGATGGAGATAATGAAGAACAGCGCCAACCCATCCATCCGGCGCTTCAGAGGACGTTTGGACTTCTATGTTGACGATAGACAGGTGGTGGCGGCCATGGCAGCTGGCACACATGGCTACGTCGCCAGCATTACCTACACCAGCCTCGTCCTTCTCACCAAATTCAAGGCAAGTGAAACTCAATTTCAGTATATTTTCTCGTGCATGTTATTACTGTCCCAGCTTTTCTTTCTGTGTTTTGTGGACGTATAAATCAGTCAGTCCATTCTGTTAAAATACAGATGAAGAACTGGGCCGGTACTTATAAAGCCTAAGTCTCGTCTTAAGGAAACAAGATGGCCGAAATTTCTCCTAAATCACCGAGATCGCGTCCCAAATCCCTAAGTCTCACCCTAACGCCTCGACTTAACTAAAACACCTCGCGAGGTGTTTTAGGCCGCTAGGACGAGTCCTAATGGGACTCTTAGGTTCTCAATCAAGTGGAATGTCCGGTGCCCCGTAGAAATTACGAAGTTTCGTTCGTCATTGTCGTCATTCTCGCCAATCGTAACATTGTTTTGTAAACAGTGAACATGGCCGCACCTGCACCACTCCGCCAGCGTAGACCAAGACGTTTTCGGGAGAGGAAGGATGTTCTCCATGACCTTGATGATGGTGAACTAATCAAGAGGTACCGCTTGGACCGGGCTGGAATTATTTTTGTGACTGATCTCGTCCGAGGGCCTCTAACCAACCCAACTGGAAGAAACCAAGCGCTGACCCCAGAGATGAAAATTATTGTTCTATTGAGGTATCTTGCCACTGGGAAAATGCAGCTTTGCAGCATGGATGACTTGGGCCCTTCTCAACAGACTGTGAGCCGAGTCATCACAGAAACACTGATGGCACTCTCTTCAAATGCAATACTTACACAATTCATCACATTCCTTATAACCCCACATGAAACCCAGAGGAAAATAGTAGATTTTCAACAAATTGCTGGATTTCCTGGGGTGATCGGTGCAATAGACGGAACCCATGTAAGAATATCTGCACCAAGTGAGTTTGAGGGAGAGTATGTTAATAGAAAAGGGTATCACAGCATCAATGTACAAGTTATTTTTGATGCCAAATACAAAATAACAGATATAGTTGCAAAGTGGCCGGGATCCGTGCATGATGCACGTATTTTAAATGAAAGTTCATTGAACAGGGTTGTGTTTGGCAGGGGTATGGTTCCAGATGGATGCCACCTGTTAGGAGATAGTGGCTACCCCTCCAAAAAATGGCTGTTAACTCCATACCTTCGACCTCAGCCCGGTCCACAGTCCAACTATAACAGGTAGGCATTGTATAGTACTGACTGGTTTAATATTTGTAATAAGTCATTCTTAGAATAGCATATATGCCCACGGGTTGATAATCTGTGGTCCACTAGCAGTTAATTCCAATTTATATTTTAAAATCAAATATTGCACTCCGGTATTATAATACATTAATGTGATTTCCTACTCTCTCTTCCCTGAATCGAATATGATAGGGTTAAATTTTACCAGCTAAGCTGCTAATGATAATATATCAGTCATCATGTCAAGAATTACCCACAATTTCTTGTATGGCCCACGTCCCATGACCTAATGGTGAAGTGGCCCACAGTTGTAAATTAGTTGGACCACCCTGTTACAGATCATTAATTTATACGGTACTTTATTTCGATGTTGTTGGTATTTTATTTCTATTTTTTTTATTCTCGACTACTTTGACCATATTTACAGGTTTAATTGCATGAGAGAAAGGATAAATATTACTAATTCTGTACCGGTATTACAATTGATGGTAATTTATAGTTTAAAATACAAGACCCAATGCTTTTCATGCAAGCAGTACTGTAATTTAATAGGTGTATGGATATTATTGGTAAAATGTGTCACTTGGCATGAGGAACATGATAATCACTGGTATTCCGCATTCTACAGTCCATTTATATTAGCTATTCATTATTTTAATATATTTTTAATTAACCTCATGTTAGACTTTCCTTTTTCACCTGTAATATAAAAATATTTCAGAGCACACAAGATAACGAGAAGTGTCGTGGAGCGAGGTATCGGCCAACTGAAACGGCGGTTTCACGTTCTGCACGGGGAAATTAGAGTCCAACCTCCATCAAAGGTGTGCCAGATTATTAAAGTCTGTGCCATGCTCCACAATATATGCAAGGACAGGAACATCTATATCCCTGCTGCAGAGGATGATGAGGAAGAGGTTGATGACCCGCTACCTTTGCAACCACCTCAACCACCTGCTTAACGACCACGCGAGGGGCTGCTGTACAGGGATGAGTTTGCCGACCTGCATTTCCGGTAACTGTGCTAACTTTTCTTTTGGATCTATCTCATGATCAAACTGTCTCGACCTTCAGACATTAGTCTTTCAGTCTAGCTCAGTCCCAAAAGTGTAGCAGTTTTCTATCTATCTATCTATCTATAGCTCCGACGCCTCGCTCCCTCCGGGAACTCCCCCCAAGGGGGTGGCCACGGCAGAAGTGTCTCCAGTTCTCCCTGTTCCAACACTCCCTCCTTACTTGGTCCATCCCTACTCTACCCCTCATGTTTCTCTCCTTTACATACTCTTCCACTCTGTTCTGCCATCTGACCGGAGGTCTGCCTCTCACACCAGGTCCCACAACTTCACTTCCATACACCTTCTTTACAAATTCCTCGCCTTGCATTCTCTCCACATGTCCAAACCATCTCAATGTATCACGTTTCACTCTCTCAACCACTCCACACTCAATGCCAATTGCCTTCTCACTCATACCACATCTCTCATACACACTCTCATTACTTTCTCCATCCCATCTAGTAAGTCCACATGCTCCTCTCAAGTAACTCATTTCCACAGCACCTATTCTAGACTGATGCGCCCTACTCCATGTCCATGTCTCCGACGCATATGTCAGTGTTGGCAGGATTATACTATTTCGTAGTCCCCTTTTCACTTCCATACTCACACTTCTACCTTTCATAATCCTCCCCAGTGATCCTATGACCTGCCTACCCTTCACTGCTCTCTCCCTAATTTCTCCTTCCATACTTCCATGTTTACACATAACTGTACCCAGGTACTTAAACTCCTTCACTTCCTCCATCCTCTCGCCCCTCAGAGTTATCTCACACTTCGTCCCAGTTGGTACAGCCAGTTTTACCTTAGGAAATCTTAAATGCAGTAGTCTTTATACATCACTAGCAAGTCCACCACTTCATTTTACATCCAGTCCCTCATTGAAGTTTACTGAATAATTGACTGGATATAAAATATTGAACATGTTTCTCTAGTACTGTATTATTTTTTAGTGTAGTCAACATGTGCAGTTTTACAGTATTTTTTTCTTTTTACAGCAATGACAACTAAAGTGATGTTGCCTCATCAAAATCTACGGTACTTTATGTTGTGGACCACTGTAAGTACATAATTATTGTTGGGTATTTAACCTGTTACTTACCTTGCCTTAGTAACTTTTCTGTTTGGTCATGTAGGATAAAGTACTGACTGTATATACAATATCATTATTATTTAATGACGTACCTTTCTTTTTGAACATTTTCCTTTGGTTTGTTTTTGGGTGAAAGATAATGAAGACAAAATTAGGAGGTTGTTGTTTAATTACTGAATCTTATGTTGTAGCATATTAGTAAAATACTGTATATGGTTTGTGCACGGGCTGCCTCAATTTGTGCCTCTTGCAGTTCAATTTGTTTATCTTTAATTATACTTTCTTTCATTTTTAAAATTCTCTCCTCTTTCTTTATCATTAAATCTTCTTCTAACAATTGAATTTCAAGTTTTCTTTTCTTTTCTAAATGTATTACTTCTCCTTCATCCACCACCATGAATTTGCTACAGCTACTTGTATTATTTTCTAGATGTGATAAATCTAGTATCTCTGCAGGGGCAGCAGCAGGAGGAGCAGCAGCAGCAGCAGCAACAGCAGCAGGGGCAGCAGCAGCAGCAGCAGCAGCAGGAGCAGCAGTAGCAAGGGCAGGAGTAGGAGCAGCAGCAGGATGGGGAAATTCTCTGGTCTCAATTCTGCCAAATTATATAAAGAAAACATATTAGGGTAATCATCCTCTTATTCTATTTGAAAATCTAATCAAAATTTATAATAAATGAGTGTCAAGAAGCATCTGAATTTTCTTCCAAGTTCACTTCACAGTACAATACTAAATAAATTTAATAAACTATAACCTGTTAGGACTGCTAAAGGATCAAGATAGAGATACCATACAAGGCCTATTTTATGCAGACTGCATTTATGTTTGACAGTACAGTATTAAACTTTCTGAAGGGAACTTTATGGCCTGTGCAAAAAAAGGTGTTAGAAGTTTAATATTACTTATTGCGAAACCTAACTGCTGATAGTGCAATAAGTGAGAGTTATACTAAATAATTCGATTCTGCAGTATGTGGTATATAATTTAAAAAGATAATAAATAACCATACTTAGGTTGGCATTCCACAGTTTCATGAACAAATGAGAGGAGTTCTTCGTTAGTGTCACATCCTTCAAAAGTAACATTATCCATGCCCAGAATATCTGCCACCAGCTCATCTAACTCATCAAGTGGAGGAGATGCAGGACCACCACCTAAAAGGAAATTGAAAAAATAGTAAATACATTTTATGACATGGAAAATGATTCAGCAAGGCAAATAGTATTCATTTAATTAAGTTCATCTATATTTGCTAATACTGTATTTTATTATTACCAAACAAGCTTTAATCCAACTTCACTAATCGATTTAGTTCCTAAGTAGGACTCCGGTAACCTCTGAGTTTAAATTTTGTGAGCTTAATGTTTCCTACCTCAGTTTACAATGGTAAGTATAAGAATTAAAAACATAATACTCAATAAAAAATGGTTGTAGCATTCATTCTATATGTACAGTACATTGCTATATATTGTACCAAAAGGAAAGAAATTTTGTCACATTGTTGGATGGTACACTTATTGGTTGATGAAGTGACTTACATATTGGGAGCAGACATGGGCATGATTAAAAAAATCATTAAGATTTGATTGTTGTAACATGTTAGGTAGTATCTTACTTTACTGACATGCACTTGGAACATGTACTGTATGTAAGTGACTATACTATACAAATATACATGTATATACTGTATGTAAGCGACTAATTAGTAAGAAATATAATTTCACATTTTAATTATTGATTATTATAGAGGAAAATATTATAATGATTAAGGTGGCCCCTTTATTTTATGATAATATTTGATTATGATTAAGCTTCACTTTTAATTATGATTACATAATTGTAGCCTTGGATTATGATTTTTTTATTTGTAATCATAATCATGCCCATGTCTGATTGGGAGTAACTAACTTAGTTTCTCCAGAGACAAAATTGGTCATATTCATACCTGTTCCTTTCACTGCCTGTTTGTATTTGGCAATCCTTGCTTTTGCATCACTCTGCACAGACTGCCACCTTTTCTGGCAATCTTTCACAGTCCTCTTGCCATCAGAGTAGGACTCGTGAAGGTGGCTGGCAATGTGCTCCCATGCTTCCTGCTTGGCCTTGTGGGTTACTCCTGCTTTATTAAAGCTCCCTTTCAGCAGGTTAGCATGTTCTTTGTACAGTTCGACCAAATATTTGGTCTCGTCGGGACTCCAATTGGTTTTCCTTGTCCGTTCTTTCTTCGGTGTTGATGTGCACAAATCCATTCTTGTAGTCCTTCTTGTTCTCTTCTTGGCCTCTCTTCTTCCCTTCAGTCTTTATGTTTACAAATCTCGGCGGGGTACCTGCTGAGGGAGTCTTTGAACAGCTTAATTAAGGAAAGTTTGGTTTTTCAAGAAGAACACACCCTGGAAGAAGTTCGACAAGAACATTAGGAGGCTTAAAGAGGCGGGGATGATGAGTTTCTGGCTCAAGGTGAGACTCGCAGTCCCTCTTTTATAGACATTGGAAAAGTTATTTAATAGAATGATGCTAAAAACTACTTTAATATTTGGATGGCAGGTAAACTTTGTATGACAACTAAAGAATTCCATCATTTCATCAAATCGAAAAAAAAACAATACATAAATTTACATGACAATGATTTGCTACTTCCTCTTGACGTATACCCATTCCATCAATTTTGGAAGGAAGAGTGGCTCGTAATATGTGTGTGCATTATATGTTGGAGAGATAATCGGTTTGTATAGTAATCTACATTTTCTCTGTGCATGGGTTAAGTATTTTCCAATTTGCTTTGATGGAATTTGTGTCATGCAAGCTGTCTGTGCATCTTATATTGAAAACTATAATATTTCTGGATGCATATTAACAGTTTACTAGTCTACTTTCCTATTTGTTTATATTAAAGACTATCTATAATATTCTTAGATGAATATTAACCGTATACTACATAGTCAACTTTCTTATTTGTCCCTGGATTAAACGACAAGAACGAACTCGGAGCCTTGAGGTACACCGCTGAGGAAAGGAGCCGTGAGGAAAGAGTGGATGGCTGGACAAAAGGAGTGGGTCGACCAGGTAGCCCTCTCACTATGAGCCACCTGCAGGGACTCTTCTCTCTCCTGGGTCTGGAATGGGCTCTCTCCACTCTTATCTTCCTCCTCGAGATTACACACAAGAAGAAGTTTTGATGCTCTCTCTCCCTCCCTTCCTAAAGCCTTACGACAATATTATGATGTTGATCCTTGTCCTTGCTACGGCTGGTTCAACGTCACGGTATGATGGTGGTGAACACTTTAAGTGCGTAGTACAGTATTGGTAAATCTGGAGCAACAGATTCCTCCAAACAATTCCTAGCAACAGAACACCATTATTTTTGTTCATCTGGTCCTGTTTTCTGACATATTTTGAAGGAATCAAGGAACTACAATGTACCAAAAGTATACTATCTCCTTAAATGAATATAATTTTGTGAATAGTCTTCTTACAGTAATGGTTTTTAGTGGCCGGATGAATGACGATGGCACCAATATAGATGGCGGTTGTGTCATGGACTACAGATAAACCATTTCTGTACCTGAAGAGTCCAGGCAACAAGATAGTAGGAGTTCATATGAATATGATAGAGCAACTGGCCAACAAACTCAACTTTTCCTATACTTTATCTCATCCCCCTGTGGATGAGATATGGGGAGTGATGGAGAATGGGAAGTGGTTAGGATTGCTGGGTATGCTTCACAGGGGCGAATGCAATTTTACTCTTAACAGTTTTTTCACCTCCATAGAGCGCAATAAAGCCTTTTCAATGAGTTACAACACAATACAGGATTATGTGAAGGTATTCCTGAGGGTACCTGCGCCGTTACCTGAGTGGGCCAACCTGGTGAAGCCTTTCAGTCTTCTCATCTGGGGGCTACTGGTCACCGCCACTATCTTAGTTTCTTCTTGCTTTGCCATTCAGGTGAGTTTTGCCCCTTGATCTTTTTTGTAATGCATTTCCCTTGTCTGATGATATTAAACGATAAATGGTATTCAGTATTAGGATAAGAAGACCACCTATAGAAAGCATAAATATTTGTTGGGCAGGGAGAAAAACCAAAAAATATTTCCCGTTGTTTAAGGGCTCATATGAGAACAGACCATCTTCTGCTCCTCCTTCAGGCAGTGTGTCAGGGGCGAGAGTGGAATACTGAACTGGGACTACTGAGGGCCGTGGTGGCTCAGAGTGCACTTCTCAGGTCAATCCAGAGCCCCCGTCTCCTGATGTATCTGTGGCTGATAACCTGTCTCATCCTTTGTGCTGCCTTCACCTCCACTCTTGTTGGTATCTTCACCAGGCCAGACTTCCCTCCACGCATCACCTCCATGGCTCAGCTGTTCGCAGGTGGGAAAAGGTGAGTGATTGGTACCGCAAAATTTTATCTTAGGGGACATTTGGATCCAGGTCATGTCAGCAACCCTTCTTTCAATAACTCACTCAGTTACCTTCCCACCACCATGCACCACCAGACTGACAGCACATGACGCTGGAGCCTTCACGTCCGATGCTCTCAAGAACACACCTAACAAGACCGTCCGCTCCCTCATTGACCTGTACCATGAGATGGACAAGGTGTTGGCTTCAATGCAGACTCGTTCCCACGGCTTCGTTGGCAGTTTCCTCTACAACAGATTACTCTTCAGGGAGAATAACGTATGTAGGAGTGGGTGTTGGGGAGGGTCTTCTGAATGAGGTAATCTCTAGTGGTCGAATTGGATGGCTACTAATGCCTCCAAACTATGCCACGAAACACTAGGTTCCCTCAGTTTTCCTGCAGAGGAACTGACCTGTAGCATAGGCTAGTCTGGAGGAATCCCTTGTCCACCAATTAGTCGCCCACGTCCTCCAGGATTTATTAAATAAGCACATATTACCTAACGTAACCTAAGTAAGAAAAAATACTCTTCTTAGTGAAAAAGTTTAAGGAGTACAGGGATTGCATATCTTCAATTATATTATTCGAAAATTGGAGGGTACTAATTTTTTTAGTAGCACAGTTGAAAATAATCGGTAACCCTTCACTTGGCAACCCTTCACTTGGCAACCCTTCACTTGACATATAAAGTTGGTCCCCATAACAGTATGGAAATTCTTAATATGCCCTTTGAGTATCAGTGTCATCATCTGTGAATGTAGTTTGACTAACTCACGGCGTCTATTATGGAAATGTGAAGTTAGAAAACAAGAAATAAGATGCATTTAGATGAGCCGTATCCTTGGCAGTATCGTGTGTTGTACTATGACTTACTTCACATGAGGTTCAGTGAAGGAGGAAACCACCAGTAGTCATTGTTATCGACAAACCTAAGGGCTCCTGATTCTTTCAAACTATGCTGCAAACAGAACCCCTGCTAGGATGAACATTAAAGCAGTTAATATTCTGGAATAATATGGAGGCATCTGTGGCAATATTATCAATACGGGAAGAATATATTATGATGGTTATAGTTTTTTCGACAATTTATGAATGCCACGTAGAATAATATGTTTTACTGTGACAGTCAGTGTACTCAGTTTTCATTTTTGTGTGGTATAGATGGAAATTAGAGAGTTAAGTACTGGTATTGAATTATCGTTATATATTGCACTATGCCTCAACGTATTCACAAAATTAATTAAGAAATTACACTAAAATGTGCCAAGCAACACACACACACACACACACACACACACACACACACACACACACACACACACACACACACACACACAGACACAGACACAGACACAGACACAGACACACACACACACACACTTGTACACTGTAAATACCAATAATTACTGACAAACACTACAACACACAATAGGTAAGACACTCGCAAACACCATACTACATTATGATACACTAGAAAATATTTACATAGACTACAGTGCAACAAGGTATAGTAACAAAGGTAATGATATATACGGTACTTAATTAAGGGGAGTAATCAATTCTGGGAAATTGTAAGGCTACTGATTCCTCCATGCCAGGAAACAAAGCTCCTCCATATGGAATTATACAGGTGATGTGTTTTATAACTGAATTTGGAGGCCTACATTGACTCCAATTTGAACACAAAAGGTTGCTTCCCTTAATTAACACACCTCAGTCATGAAAAACAAAAAAAATACTAAAATTGACCTCTTTCTCCCGCAACCCACTCAACCCAACCCCACCCAACCCCCGGCGCAGATCAACGATTGGTACACAATGAACGAGATTTTCTTCGCCATCGGGCACAGCATAGCCTTCAGGAAAAACGTTCCGTGGCAGGCCAAGTTTGACAGAGCCATCAAGAGTATGGCGCAAACTAGGTTATTTGAGCACTGGTTAAAGGTGAGACATAGGGACACACACACACACACACACACACACACACACTTGTACACTGTAACTACCAACATTTACATGGGATAGAGTCAGTGTGTGGGTTCGTTTGGGTTATGTTGGTGACAATTCTGAGTGATTTGTAGGGAATTGATAATAGGTTAGGCGACCGTATGCAAGGAAGGTCACATGCAGCACAATGATGACGATGACTACTCATAGTACATTGACTCTTTAGCACGTACTTCTGAAGCCATGAATTAGACGATGTTGATGACGAGTACAATGGCTCTGTGCATTTAATCTTTTTATTTCTTTTTAGGTGTAGTTCCAAAAGGAAAAAGTATTGCTTGTATAGTAAAGTGAGAGTTGAGTGTTCAATCTGTGAGACCAATTATATAACCTGTAATTATATTTGTTATATATTAATAATCAGACATGATGTTGAAGTCGTTCATTATTATACATAAGCCAGCGAGATCAGTACTGCTATTTTTGAACTTTTGCTGAAAGAAATATAATAGACTAGGAGTATAGGTAATGATGATAAATAGTGTTATGGTGACTCTAGACAACTCCAAAAACAGTATATAATTTCATTAAGGATCATGTTATTTGGTAAGAAAATTTGGAGATTACTAAGTCCTTCATATAATGCCACGATACACCACCTATGGTGAAGAACTTTGTTTAGTGACATAGTCAGGAGAAAACAATAGCAATCAGGTCGCTTACAAAATACATGGCCCTTAAAGGAGAGGAATCAGTGGTCACCAATTCGCTTAAGGGGAGATTCTTTTGTTGGTGAATTTGAAGGTCTCTAATTCCTCCATACTATGCTATGAAACAAATCTCCTATTATTATAGTACCATTGAGAGAGTATGTTTTCTTGTATAGTTTGGAGTAATCAGTAGCCATTCCAATTAACAAAAAGTAAATCTCCCCTTAACCGTATCTGGGAAAGTGCATCTTTCTTTCTCTCATTCTCACCAAGACCGAGATACGATCCCTGAAGTACACCTTTGAACCCCACGATGACGGAGACCAGGGCGTGGGTGCCGAAGTGGAGAGGCCCCTCACCACTAACCACTTATAGGGCCTCTTCCTCCTGCTGGGGTCGTCAGCTGCGGCGTCTTCTGCTTCGAGATGATGCACAAGTCATATGGTTGCTCCCTCCTTCCAACACCTTGACTGTTCCCTTCCAACACCTTGACTGTCCCCTTCATATACCTTGACTGTCCCCTTCCAACACCTTGACTGTCCCCTTCATACACCTTGACTGTCCCCTTCATACACCTTGACTGTCCCCTTCATACACCTTGACTGTCCCCTTCATACACCTTGACTGTCCCCTTCATACACATTGACTGTCTCTTTCATACACCTTTACTGTCCCCTTCATACACATTGACTGTCCCCTTCCAACACCTTGACTGTCCCCTTCCAACACATTGACTGTTCCCTCCATACACATTGACTGTCCCCTTCATACACATTGACTGTCTCCTATCTCTCCATCTCCACCTTCCTCTCCCTACATCCACCTTCCTCTCTACCTATCTCCACCTGCTTCTCTCCTAACATCCACCTTTCTAACTCTCTACATCCACCTTCCTCTCTCCCTATCTCCACCTGCTTCTCTCCTAACATCCACCTTTCTCTCTCCCTATCTCCACCTGCTTTTCTCCTAACATCCACCTTTCTCTCTCCCTATCTCCACCTGCTTTTCTCCTAACATCCACCTTTCTCTCTTCCTATCTCCACCTGCTTCTCTCCTAACATCCACATTTCTCTCTCCCTATCTCCACCTCTCTTCTTCCCTTCATCCCAAAGGATTATCCACACGATTTTCCCTTCACCAGTCTCCCTCGCTGTCGACTCCTATTCTTCTGCCTGCCTCGAGGTCGTGTTCAGACTTTATTGGTGTTGGTTAATTAATCTGCGACAACCGATTTTTCCAAAGTATTCCAAGCAACAGGACACCATTACTTTTTGCTTATCTGGTCCTGTTTTCTGACTCACTTAGGAGGTATCATGTCCCTCTACTGTACCAAAAGTGTACAAATCTATCCCCTTATGTATTTGCAAGACTTGTTCTTTTCACTAATTAATATGCTTGGGAGATCCATCAGACTGAAACAGAACTCGACCTTATGTCCATTTGTTTTGAGGGACTTTTTTTTTTTTTTTTTTTTACGTAGTTCCCCGTGAAAAAGAAAATAGAGTTGTGTTGACAGATTCCCTATGATGATGTGTTGCAGGTACACTCGTGATACATAATTTCTGACCAGAGTGTGAGGAGCAGAAAGCTTCGAATCGCCTGGTATTGCTCATTTCCTCACCCAGTGCACCTATAGAGGCTGAGTTCGAATGCAGGGTATGTGTGTGTGGTGCCTGCCGTTCGTCTCTGGTCAGGGATTACGTATCACGAGTGTACGTAGTCATACATTTTCTGTATGTTATCAACTCTCGAAAAGAACAGCGTGTGTATACGAATTGTTGAGGCCAATAGTACTTGCTGCCTCAACCTTTTCATATTTTTTTTCTTCATTATCTGGCGTAAGTTCACAGGTTCATTTATTGCATTTCTTGACGTTTTGGGATTAATTAAGGACCCTGTAATCGTGTATGAGACTTGGTGGCTACTGATTCCTCCAGACTATGCCACGAAACACGCTCATTCAACATAGGTGGTGTTTCGTGGCAATGTTTAATTAAAGGAGTCACTAATCTCCTATTTTCTGACTATATCACAGGGCCCTTCATGTAACTCAAACCACGCCAGATTCCACCAAATATTTACACACTCAAGTATTTGTAAACTATTTATATGCACGGCAGTCTTCTCACCAATCGTAATTAGTGAACGGGAGCTGGACGGGAACAGGTGCATTTTCGTCAGGGGAAAAACAAAAATTGTAAATACATGAATAAAACGCACCACTACCGTTTGTCGTAAATTAGTCAAGTTTATTGCATTTGTTTTGGTTGATCGAAATGAAAACGACTATACACGTCACCTCTTACTAAATAACCAGAAGGTAGAGTAATGGAATTATCTATGTGTGGCGAATTAAAATGCTTCAGAGTTACAAATGAAATGTAATTAAGGGGGTGCGGGAGTAGGGGACAGGCTTGGTGGGGGGTTAGGGGGGTGCGGGGATAGGGGACAGGCTTTCTACCCCCCAACCCCCCCAAGCCTGTCCCCCTATTCCCGCACCCCCCCAACCCCCCCCCCCCAAGCCTGTCCCCCTACTCCCGCACCCCCTTAACCGTATGTTATAAACTTGCTGCGTTATGTATACTGAGGAAGGGAAACTCCAAGTAGCAGAAGGACAATAGGAAAGAAGAAAAATAGTAATGTGCAATCCACTATAGTCCACTACAAAAAAAAAAAAAAAAAAAAAAAAAAAAGTCCACTACAGGGCACGCCGGCTTATAACACATTGGATTGGATGTACAGTCGGCGGCATAAGTCCTGTCGCCACACCTGCTTCACCGAGACAGGCAGTGTTCATGGACTCGAGAACTAGAGCACGTTTTCTACACCTAAGAAACTCGAGTCTATGAACATCGCGTGCCTCGGTGAAGCAAGCGAGGCGACAGGACTTTTGCCGCCGACTGTACAGTACACTGGCTCAAAAAAGTATCGTGCAGGTGGGGTCCGATGGTTCTGTAAATGATCGCTACAGCTCATGATAAACAAGCTCGTTTTCAGTAGCCATCGTCTTAGGTGTCAGAATGTTTCACGAGGGAAATGCGCGATACTTTTTTGATCGAGTGTATATGTGGACAATAAGCGCCAGTTGTCGTGTCTCAGTTTTGTTCGTATAGTTTAAAGACCCTGTGCTCGTGTATGAATATTGGTTGCTTCTGATTCCTCATGACCATGCCACGAAACAAGCTCCTTCCATGTACAGTCGGCGGCAGAAGTCCTGTCGCCTCACCTGCTTCACCGAGACATGCAGTGTTCATGGACTCGCGAAATACTCACGTTTTCTACACCTAATAATCTCGAGTCTATGAACATCGCGTGCCTCGGTGAAGCAAGTGAGGCGACAGGACTTTTGCCGCCGACTGTACTGTAAGTGTGTGTGTTGTTTGTTGTTTCGTGGCAATAATTGAAGGACTCATTTAATTAATTGCGCCATAGCGTCAATCAACAGGCAGGCAACAATACATACGGGTAGGCGGGACTCATGAGAATACAATGACTACAACCACACATACACACGCACACACACACACACCACACACACACATCACGAAAACATAACAGAATGGAGCACAAGCATACAGACAAATATTACATTATGACCTATTTAAATCCACCAAAACGAGGGTGGCGTACCAGAAGTTCCTCCAGAACCTGGTGGTTCAGCAGGTGTCGACAAACCACATCTAGTGGCAGGACCCGGGGCAGCAAGTGTCGGACAGTGGGGCAGGCCAGGCAATAGTGCTCTACAGTGTTAGCACGAGGCGCTCGACACAAGCGACACTCAGTGAAGGGAGGCTCACCCTGCATTCCAGCAACCTGCCACGGTGGCCGGTAGCCAAGCCTCAAACAAGCAGAGACTACATTGTGCCTCCGAACCATGAGGCCTCGACGACGGTAGGAATATTTGTGACGGCAGACAGACTCATAATGTGTGATGGAGATGCTGAAGGGCCTCTCTGCATCCCTGCGTCGCCGTACAGGGAGGAGAGCGGCGGAGCGAACTTTAGAGAGGTAACATGTCAGGGAGAGAGGACGTCCAACACCACGAGGAGGCAGATGGCAGGCTTCCTTTGCGAGTCTGTCAACTGTACCATTGTGACGTAAACCTACATGGGATGGCACCCATAAAAATTTGACAGTCAAGTTACGATGACGCAATAAGGACAAAAACGATAAAATCTGCTGAAAAACAGTAGAGTGTGTGGGCTAAACACTAGAGAGAGAATGAAGGGCAGGTTTGGAGTCACAAAAAATGGCAGCATTCACTCTACGTTGACAAACAAGATTAACAGCATCCAGAATGGCATACAGTTCACACAATGTTGAGCTAGAGTGGTTACAGAGACGACGGCCAACCCAGCCCCCTGGAGGTGACTCCATGTCAGGTGAGAAAACAGCACAACCTGCTGCACCATCCAATTGCAATGAGCCATCAGTGTAGAGGCAGTATGAATCTGTGATGGAGGACGTCACTGTTTCTATGTGTTCCAGAGCCAACTGCCGCTGTAGAGTAGGCAGTTCCGACTTGGAAGTAGGTGTGAAGCTCACATCAGCTGTTGGTAGCATCCACGGAGGGGGTCCTGGGGGGACGTCGACCACCATTATATCTATATTAAAACTACGGAGCATAGAGGAAACAGACCTTCTAAGAGTACGTCCAGCAGGCAGTATGGGAGGGACCGGGTAGTTTGGTCTAAGAGAAGTCCTGACTAACTGAGAGTAATGGGGTGAAAGATGTGGAAAATGGAGGCACTTGACAGTGAAGCAAGTAACATTAGAATAAATTCTCTCCACTAACGGGGGAAGACGCAACTCACGCTGCATGTTCACTATCCTGGTCGACATTGGACAACCGAGAATTATTCTCATTGCTCTATTCTGAAACTTTTCTAAAGTTTCCAGAGTAGCCCTAGGAAGTTGAATCAGAGCAGGGGAGAGGTAATCAACAACTGAACGGATAAAAGCAATATAGATAGTCCTGGCTACTGGGATGGAGATGCCCGAGGAGTTGTTAGTGAGCCATTGAAGTGGTGTACGTCGGCGCTGGAGACGACCCAATAAGTCCTGGACAATGGGATGGTCTTGAGGTCTGGCAGGGACAATTGGCCAAATATTGACTGGTGCGCCCAGGTAGCGATACTGGGAACACATGGGAATGACAGTCCCTCCAATAGTGAACACTGGCCGAGCTTGAGGAAGGAGGCAGGTGAATATTCTTTTCTTATCTGGGGAGACAATAATGCCACAGTGAGAGGAGGACACAGAGAAGGAGTCAAGAATATTTAGGGGGAACAGCAATACGCAAACGAGTGGTTGAAGCACTCGACCCAGCAGTTAGAGTATAATGAAACCGAAGAGCGATGTGATCAGAGAATAAGTCTGGCACAGAGAAGCACTGGACCTGAGATGCTATCAGGCCAGACGAGAGGATGTAATCCAGAGTACCTCCCCGGCAATGAGTGGCACCGCCAGTGTCCCAGCGTGTCAGATGATGCTTGCGGATGTATGAAAGGAGACGAACACCGTTGCGATTAATAGAGTCAGAACCATCACCCAAATCAGAATGCCGAGCATTAAAATCTCCCATATAAACCGTACCACGCACTGTTGGAGAAGGAAGAGCCTCAAGAGTGAGTCTAGCTGGGGCAGAATAGACATTACATAGTTGTAGTACTCCATTCCCAGGTAGAACCTCAAATAGCTGAAAGGTCATGTCAGGATCAGTGCAGGTACGGAGAAGGCGATGTGGCAAGGAGCTATGTATGTAAGTCAGGAGACCATTCCTTACCAGATGAACATATGGCACATAACCTGAGAGAGGAGGAGCTTGCCCAGCAGCGAGCGGCCATCCTGGAAAGGCTTCCTGGAGAAAAATAACACTGGGATGATGATGAAAAACATAGGCCTTGAGTTGAGTGAGCTTAGCATAACTGGTGATACCACATACATTCCAGGAGATGACATCCAGCCGGCAATCACTAGCGAACTCTGTATTTGGAGGTAGAAGTCCGGTGAGTGGGGGCAGATGAGCGACCTGGAGAAGAAGATGGACCAGGAGAAGGGACTGACTCGAAAAGCTTTTCAAGGCGACATGCAACAGTAACCATCTTTTCGGTAAGGGTAGTGACAGTTGAGATGATGGCCTGCTGAGCCTCGACCAAGGTGGAGAGTTTGGAGTCATTGGCAGCCTGCGCGGCAACTAGCCCATCAATCCTGGCTTCAAGGGCAGAAAAGCGGTTCTCGAGAGCCGTACATCGTGCCATGAGGGTAGCAACAGACTTGCGGAGGGCTAGGTCTGGAGGTGAGGCAGGGCTGGTAGGAGGAGCAGACTGGGGAGGTGGTGGTGGTGGTGGTGGAGGCGAAGCAATAGTAGTGACACGAGCCTGGACCTGACGTCGAGTACATCCATGCCACACGTTAACCCCTGGCTGAAGGCATCGTGGACACTTCCATCGAGACGTATCCTCAGGAGGTGAAGGCTTAGAGGTGGAGGCAGCAGGACGTGATGGTTCGCCCCTGACAGGACACGTCTTGGAATCATGGTCGGCGGCACACCATGCACACTTCGGCCTGGCAGAACAGTACCGGGAGATATGCCCAACTCCCCAGCACCTGTAGCACCAAGGCTGGTCATTATGAAGTTTCCTCACCTCACACGGTGGAAGACAAGGGAGGAAATTAAAGGAAATCTCATTTGGAGGTGGATCAGGTTGACTCCAGACAACAACAATACGGCTAATGGGGGAACCATCTTGGAAAAACCGACGGGCAAAGTACACACCAGGGTATCCCTTAGCAAGTTTCGGGTCAACATCAATAGGAAAACGGGTAAGGAAATAGCTGGGGAACTTACGAGGCCTCTCGGGTGAGTCTTCAAGAATGAGAGGCAGAGACAAAAATTCACCAGCCTTCACTCTATCAATGATATCCTGACGCTTCCCAGAGATGTAGACAAACCGGGAGGTGACAGCAGCCATCTTCACTTCAGCCAGTTCACGTTGCAGCTGGAAGGCCCTGTTGACATCAGACAACCAACGCAACTTTGTGTCCGTAGATGGGTTCCCAGAGAAGGAGAGCTTGACATAGGCATTTCTTGGGGCAAAAGCAGGAAGGTTGGACGAGGGCAAGGAGTTGGTATACAAGGAAGAAACACCACGTTGAGGCAGAGAAGGTACGTCATGCACAGCTGAAGCACCCTTGGCAGTCTTGGCAGCCGGTGGCAAACAGTCCACACCATCGGAATTCTGCAAGGAGTCAGACGAGGCATCAACGGGTCGCTTGGTAGAGGTTGAGGAGGTGGAAGGCTGCAACCTGAGCTGCGGAGTGACCGAGGAGAGGGGGGGAGGGTTGCGAGAAGGCAGCTCAGGCCAGTGATCCTCGATAGGAGACTCATCCTCCTCCGACATGGCCAAGTCGGCCTCCAGGCAGGAAGCCACATCCGAATCCGCGCTCTCCATCAGGCCAGGCAAGGCCTAGATGGGATGCAAACAACTGAACACACACGAACACACGAACATACACACACAGAACCACAATATAACAAATAAACCATAAACAACAACACCACAAACAGCAAAACCACAAAAAAAACGAGATAGAAAATATAAACAACCCCTATAACACCACAGACACAACAACACACAAACAAGAACGTAGAAACAAGACCCCTTGTGTCGTGGATGGGACTTACTGAAAAATATCTTATAATATAAAGGACGACTTAAATAATACTATTATAAATGTTATAATATTGCACGAATAAAACTGCTTGCAAAATGAAGAAATCAACGTTAAGTGTCTCGTTGGTGGTGTTTCGAGCCTGATTTGAAGCTCCATGAGACGTATTCAAAGCGGGGTTTGTCCTGGACTTAGCTTCATACCAAGTTCCAGACTCACCACTGAATGTTATTCATGTGGAAAGGAGTAGGATGCCACTGAAACCTCTGTGTGTGTCATGACCTGTATTGCAGAACTTGGTGTTATGATACTAAACTTTCACTCAAACATTTTTCTTTTTTACATATTTCAGTTTGTCACTCTAACTTTTTAATTTAGCTTTCCTAATGATTAGACATGTGGGTACGAAGGAGGGAGGTGTAATGAGGAGGAGGATATTTGATGAAAGAGAGTGAAGAATATCTCTGTGTTCATGTAGTGATACTTGTTCTACACATTTACTGTAAAGTTGCAGCCACATATTAGAGCTTGCCTTCTTGAAGAAAACAATTGATATAAATCTAGATTCTGATACTGTTAATTTGCGCCAAAGTTAGGTGTAACTGAAAGAGTATGTGTAAGTAACGTATTTGTGTGAAGGCTGGTGTTGATATTGGGCTACGTAACGGGTGCCCTGTAGCCTATGTCCAGTGTCGGAACATAAAACAAAGTAGGTCCTGTTTGGTAGTACAGGTACAATTGTCAGCACCTCTAACTAGTACAAGAGAAAAGGACTGACAACGCTGAGTGAACCATTTATATGTACTGACAACTGTACACATTCATCCCTCACTCGTTTGCTGCCAGACTTACCGTTCTGGATCAGGGCAACATCATGATGGAGTTAATGAAGAACAGCGCCAACCCATCCATCCGGCGCTTCAGAGGACGTTTGGACTTCTATGTTGACGATAGACAGGTGGTGGCGGGCATGGCAGCTGGCACACAGGGCTACGTCGCCAGCATTACCTACACCAGCCTCGTCCTTCTCACCAAATTCAAGGCAAGTGAAACTCAATTTCAGTATATTTTCTCGTGCATGTTATTACTGTCTCCTCTTTTCTTTCTGTGTTTTGTGGACGTATAAATCAGTCAGTCCATTCTGTTAAAATACAGATGAAGAACTGGTACTTGCTGAGGGAGTCTTTGAACAGCTTAAGGAAAGTTTGGTTTTTCAAGAAGAACACACCCTGGAAGGAGAAGTTCGACAAGAACATTAAGAGGCTTAAAGAGGCGGGGATGATGAGTTTCTGGCTCAAGGTGAGACTCGCAGTCCCATTTTTATAGACATTGGAAAAGTTATTTAATAGAATGATGCTAAAAACTACTTTAATATTTGGATGGCAGGTAAACTTTGTATGACAACTAAAGAATTCCATCATTTCATCAAATCGAAAAAAAAAACAATACATAAATTTACATGACAATGATTTGCTACTTCCTCTTGACGTATACCCATTCCATCAATTTTGGAAGGAAGAGTGGCTCGTAATATGTGTGTGCATTATATGTTGGAGAAATAATCGGTTTGTATAGTAATCTACATTTTCTCTGTGCATGGGTTAAGTATTTTCCAATTTGCTTTGATGGAATTTGTGTCATGCAAGCTGTCTGTGTATCTTATATTGAAAACTATAATATTTCTGGATGCATATTAACAGTTTACTAGTCTACTTTCCTATTTGTTTATATTAAAGACTATCTATAATATTCTTTGATGAATATTAACCGTATACTACATAGTCAACTTTCTTATTTGTCCCTGGATTAAACGACAAGAACGAACTCGGAGCCTTGGAGTACACCGCTGAGGAAAGGAGCCGTGAGGAAAGAGTGGATGGCTGGACAAAAGGAGTGGGTCGACCGGGTAGCCCTCTCACTATGAGCCACCTGCAGGGACTCTTCTCTCTCCTGGGTCTGGAATGGGCTCTCTCCACTCTTATCTTCCTCCTCGAGATTATACACAAGAAGAAGTTTTGATGCTCTCTCTCCCTCCCTTCCTAAAGCCTTACGACAATATTATGATGTTGATCCTTGTCCTTGCTACGGCTGGTTCAACGTCACGGTATGATGGTGGTGAACACTATAAGGGCGTAGTACAGTATTGGTAAATCTGGAGCAACAGATTTCTCCAAACAATTCCTAGCAACAGAACACCATTATTTTTGTTCATCTGGTCCTGTTTTCTGACATATTTTGAAGGAATCAAGGAACTACAATGTACCAAAAGTATACTATCTCCTTAAATGAATATAATTTTGTGAATAGTCTTCTTACAGTAATGGTTTTTAGTGGCAGGATGAATGACGTTGGCACCAATATAGATGGCGGTTGTGTCATTTTATAGTGTCTCTAATGTAGTATAGTGATGGATTACTGCTATTACTCGCCCCGACCTCACTCCCATAATATAGTGATGAATTACTGCCATTACTCTCCCCGACCTCACTCCCAAAGAGGCACTTGTGGCTTCTTGCATCATGTATATGTATTGCTTCTTGGCCTCTCTCATCTTCTCGGTGAATTAAAGGCTACATAGTCCTCCAAAGTGTTCCACAAAACGCACCTTTACTGAGGGGAGTCTGTTTTGTGGAATAGAAAAAAGAAATCACTTGCTTACAATGTGTCGAGAGTGTCATTGGCCATGCAAGGAGTTGGTGTCATCGATTCTCTCACTTTCTACCTTAATGGATTGCCTGGTGGGGAAGGTATTAAATTAGAAGGTCCAACGATTAGAGATTATTATCTTATAAGGCTCTCATGTTAACAATGTATATTATTGGACATGGTTGTGCTTCGGCATAGACTGAAACATTTTCAAACCAAAGTCTTATGAATACTGTATAGAAGCTCCCAACAAGTCCGTGGGTACCTAGCGGCAAGATCTGAACTAACCTCCTATAAGCCATGAGAAGACATTAATGAGAAGGAGTCAAATTAATGTTTTACCCAGCTGAAGAGATATGTGCCACACTGTTACGTACAATGGTATCTCGTGCCATGATTATCGAAAGCAAGAATACGTACAACAGATACCTGGGTTTTAACATTTGTAGTCGTTTAAGGGACCCTGTGTTGTAGTCAGAAAATAAGTCCTTCAAATATTGCCACGAAACACAACCTATGTAGAAATAGCTTGTTTCGTGGCATAGTCAGAAGGAATCAGAAGCCTCAAATTTTCATACACGATCACAGGGGCCTTAAGGTGAGAGTCTATAAGTGTCATCCCTATATTGGAATCAAAAGTTATCCACAATTCACCAAGTAGAGTCGGTTGCTTAATTGTTCAGTCGATGGAACAGAGCTGCAGACGGTAATATGGAGTCAAGTTTAGAAGACGTTATTATTCTATTATTGACAGAATGTCAAAGAGGTTATTAAGCAATCTTGGATCAATGATAATTAAAGAATTATAAGGATGTCGCCCAATGCCTTGCGCAGACAGGTAATCCATACAGTAGGTAGGAAGGATCAGCAGAGACAGTAAGAGCAAGGGTGTGGGTAAAGCAAACCGATTGTTGTCCACTTGCTTACTTCTCTTGTTTGCACACATGGGACTGGATTTACGGTTGTTGCTGCGTATACACTCACACACTCGTTCGCTCTGTAGATATCGGCCTTCTTGATCCTTGTTTATTAGTACCAAGCCTCTCCATGGAACTGAAGTTGGTGATCCTGGTGTTGTTGGTAACGCCCACCATCATCACCGCTGCACCAGATGGCCTCACAAAGTTTGCAGCCAAGTGGTCTCTGCAGGCAGCCAACATGAGCGATATGTCATGGCTTGGAGTCCAGGTGTTGCAACAAGTGGTGGAAGGTCCAGCAAGCAAAGCAAGTCTGACTCTACTCTTTTCTCCTTCTCTACCAATCATTGTCCAAAATGTGATTCTCAGGGAGCAACCACTCCAGTTTTTATCCACTGGCCCTTTACTCCATTTGGTGTTCTTTGATAATTTCCCAGTCTTTTTAAACTTTATGTTGCTCAAAACTAAAGTAGCACCCAGAAACCTACTTCTTGTGAATTTGGGATCTGACTATGACGCCTCAACTTTGCTGAAGGAACCCTGGCTGAGTGGTGTGTACAACCTGGCACTGCTGACGCCAGTGTCAGGTGACCCAGGTTCACTGGCTGCCTTCACTCTCCTGCCCTTCTGTTCACCTTCACCTCACTACTTGGGCCACTGGAATCCCCAAACTTTCTCCATATGGGAGTCCCTCTTTCCAGACCGCTTCCCCAACACCTGTCAAGCTACCTTTCACCTTTGCTCATGGACTACAGATAAACCATTTCTGTACCTGAAGAGTCCAGACAACAAGATAGTAGGAGTTTATATGAATATGATAGAGCAACTGGCCAACAAACTCAACTTTTCCTATACTTTATCTCATCCCCCTGTGGATGAGATATGGGGAGTGATGGAGAATGGGAAGTGGTTAGGATTGCTGGGTATGCTTCACAGGGGCGAATGCAATTTTACTCTTAACAGTTTTTTCACCTCCATAGAGCGCAATAAAGCCTTTTCAATGAGTTACAACACAATACAGGATTATGTGAAGGTATTCCTGAGGGTACCTGCGCCGTTACCTGAGTGGGCCAACCTGGTGAAGCCTTTCAGTCTTCTCATCTGGGGGCTACTGGTCACCGCCACAATCTTAGTTTCTTCTTGCTTTGCCATTCAGGTGAGTTTTGCCCCTTGATCTTTTTTGTAATGCATTTCCCTTGTCTGATGATATTAAACGATAAATGGTATTCAGTATTAGGATAAGAAGACCACCTATAGAAAGCATAAATATTTGTTGGGCAGGGAGAAAAACCAAAAAATATTTCCCGTTGTTTAAGGGCTCATATGAGAACAGACCATCTTCTGCTCCTCCTTCAGGCAGTGTGTCAGGGGCGAGAGTGGAATACTGAACTGGGACTACTGAGGGCCGTGGTGGCTCAGAGTGCACCCCTCAGGTCAATCCAGAGCCCCCGTCTCCTGATGTATCTGTGGCTGATAACCTGTCTCATCCTTTGTGCTGCCTTCACCTCCACTCTTGTTGGTATCTTCACCAGGCCAGACTTCCCTCCACGCATCACCTCCATGGCTCAGCTGTTCGCAGGTGGGAAAAGGTGAGTGATTGGTACCGCAATATTTAAATCTTAGGGGACATTTGGATCCAGGTCATGTCAGCAACCCTTCTTTCAATAACTCACTCAGTTACCTTCCCACCACCATGCACCACCAGACTGACAGCACATGACGCTGGAGCCTTCACGTCCGATGCTCTCAAGAACACACCTAACAAGACCGTCCGCTCCCTCATTGACCTGTACCCTGAGATGGACAAGGTGTTGGCTTCAATGCAGACTCGTTCCCACGGCTTCGTTGGCAGTTTCCTCTACAACAGATTACTCTTCATGGAGAATAACGTATGTAGGAGTGGGTGTTGGGGAGGGTCTTCTGAATGAGGTAATCTCTAGTGGTCGAATTGGATGGCTACTAATGCCTCCAAACTATGCCACGAAACACTAGGTTCTCTCCGTTTTCCTGCAGAGGAACTGACCTGTAGCATAGGCTAGTCTGGAGGAATCCCTTGTCCACCAATTAGTCGCCCACGTCCTCCAGGATTTATTAAATAAGCACATATTACCTAACGTAACCTAAGTAAGATAAAATACTCTTCTTAGTGAAAAAGTTTAAGGAGTACAGGGATTGCATATCTTCAATTATATTATTCGAAAATTGGAGGGTACTAATTTTTTTAGTAGCACAGTTGAAAATAATCGGTAACCCTTCACTTGGCAACCCTTCACTTGACATATAAAGTTGGTCCCCATAACAGTATGGAAATTCTTAATATGCACTTTGAGTATCAGTGTCATCATCTGTGAATGTAGTTTGACTAACTCACTGCGTCTATTATGGAAATGTGAAGTTAGAAAACAAGAAATAAGATGCATTTAGATGAGATGTATCCTTGGCAGTATTATGTGTTGTACTATGACTTACTTCACATGAGGTTCAGTGAAGGAGGAAACCACCAGTAGTCATTGTTATCGACAAACATAAGGGCTCCTGATTCTTTCAAACTATGCTGCAAAACAGAACCCCTGCTAGGATGAACATTAAAACAATTTATTTTCTGCAATAATATGGAGGCATCTGTGACAATATTATCAATACAGGAAGAATATATTATGATGGTTATAGTTTTTTCGACAATTTATGAATGCCACGTAGAATAATATGTTTTACTGTGACAGTCAGTGTACTCAGTTTTCATTTTTGTGTGGTATAGATGGAAATTAGAGAGTTAAGTACTGGTATTGAATTATCGTTATATATTGCACTATACCTCAACGTATTCACAAAATTAATTAAGAAATTAAACTAAAATGTGCCGAGCAATACACACACACACACACACACACACACACACACACACACACACACACACACACACACACACACACACACACAGACACAGACACAGACACACACACACACACACACACACACACACACACACAGACACAGACACACACACACACACACACACACTTGTACACTGTAAATACCAATAATTACTGACAAACACTACAACACACAATAGGTAGGACACTCGCAAACACCATACTACATTATGATACACTAGAAAATATTTACATAGACTACAGTGCAACAAGGTATAGTAACACACCTCAGTCATGAAAAACAAAAAAAATACTAAAATTGACCTCTTTCTCCCGCAACCCACTCAACCCAACCCCACCCAACCCCCGGCGCAGATCAACGATTGGTACACAATGAACGAGATTTTCTTCGCCATCGGGCACAGCATAGCCTTCAGGAAAAACGTTCCCTGGCAGACCAAGTTTGACAGAGCCATCAAGAATATGGCGCAAACTGGGTTATTTGAGCACTGGTTAAAGGTGAGACATAGGGACCAAAGAGGGACACACACACACACACACACACACACACACACACACACACACACACACTTGTTAACTGTAAATACCAACATTTATATGGGATAGAATCAGTGTGTGGGTTCGTTTGGGTTATGTTGGTGACAATTCTGAGTGATTTGTAGGGAACTGATAATAGGTTAGGCGACCGTATGCAAGGAAGGTCACATGCAGCACAATGATGACGATGACTACTCATAGTACATTGACTCTTTAGCACGTACTTCTGAAGCCATGAATTAGACGATGTTGATGACGAGTACAATGGCTCTGTGCATTTAATCTTTTTATTTCTTTTTAGGTGTAGTTCCAAAAGGATAAAGTATTGCTTGTATAGTAAAGTGAGAGTTGAGTGTTCAATCTGTGAGACCAATTATATAACCTGTAATTATATTTTTTATATATTAATAATCAGACATGATGTTGAAGTCGTTCATTATTATACATAAGCCAGCGAGATCAGTACTGCTATTTTTGAACTTTTGCTGAAAGAAATATAATAGACTAGGAGTATAGGTAATGATGATAAATAGTGTTATGGTGACTCTAGACAACTCCAAAAACAGTATATAATTTCATTAAGGATCATGTTATTTGGTAAGAAAATTTGGAGATTACTAAGTCCTTCATATAATGCCACGATACACCACCTATGGTGAAGAACTTTGTTTAGTGACATAGTCAGGAGAAAACAATAGCAATCAGGTCGCTTACAAAATACATGGCCCTTAAAGGAGAGGAATCAGTGGTCACCAATTCGCTTAAGGGGAGATTCTTTTGTTGGTGAATTTGAAGGTCTCTAATTCCTCCATACTATGCTATGAAACAAATCTCCTATTATTATAGTACCATTGAGAGAGTATGTTTTCTTGTATAGTTTGGAGTAATCAGTAGCCATTCCAATTAACAAAATGTAAATCTCCCCTTAACCGTATCTGGGAAAGTGCATCTTTCTTTCTCTCATTCTCACCAAGACCGAGATACGATCCCTGAAGTACACCTTTGAACCCCACGATGACGGAGACCAGGGCGTGGGTGCCGGAGTGGAGAGGCCCCTCACCACTAACCACTTGAAGGGCCTCTTCCTCCTGCTGGGGATCGCGTGGGTCGTCAGCTGCAGCGTCTTCTGCTTCGAGATGATGCACAAGTCATATGGTTGCTCCCTCCTTCCAACACCTTGACTGTTCCCTTCCAACACCTTGACTGTCCCCTTCATATACCTTGACTGTCCCCTTCCAACACCTTGACTGTCCCCTTCATACACCTTGACTGTCCCCTTCATACACCTTGACTGTCCCTTTCATACACCTTGACTGTCTCCTTCATACACCTTGACTGTCCCCTTCATACACCTTGACTGTCCCCTTCATACACCTTGACTGTCCCCTTCATATACCTTGATTGTCCCCTTCCAACACCTTGACTGTCCCCTTCCAACACCTTGACTGTCCCCTTCCAACACCTTGACTGTCCCCTTCATACACCTTGACTGTCCCCTTCATACACCTTGACTGTCCCCTTCATACACCTTGACTGTCCCCTTCATACACATTGACTGTCTCCTTCATACACCTTGACTGTCCCCTTCATACACATTGACTGTCCCCTTCCAACACCTTGACTGTCCCCTTCAAACACATTGACTGTCCCCTTCATACACATTGACTGTCCCCTTCATACACATTGACTGTCTCCTATCTCTCCATCTCCACCTTCCTCTCCCTACATCCACCTTCCTCTCTACCTATCTCCACCTGCTTCTCTCCTAACATCCACCTTTCTAACTCTCTACATCCACCTTCCTCTCTCCCTATCTCCACCTGCTTCTCTCCTAACATCCACCTTTCTCTCTCCCTATCTCCACCTGCTTCTCTCCTAACATCCACCTTTCTCTCTTCCTATCTCCACCTCTCTTCTTCCCTTCATCCCAAAGGATTATCCACACGTTTCCTCCCTTCACCAGTCTCCCTCGCTGTCGACTCCTATTCTTCTGCCTGCCTCGAGGTCGTGTTCAGACTTTATTGGTGTTGGTTAATTAATCTGCGACAACCGATTTTTCCAAAGTGTTCCAAGCAACAGGACACCATTACTTTTTGCTTATCTGGTCCTGTTTCCTGACTCACTTAGGAGGTATCATGTCCCTCTACTGTACCAAAAGTGTACAAATATATCCCCTTATGTATTTGCAAGACTTGTTCTTTTCACTAATTAATGTGCTTGGGAGACCCATCAGACTGAAACAGAACTCGACCTTATGTCCATTTGCTTTGAGGGACTTTTTTTTTTTTTTTTTTTTACGTAGTTCCCCGTGAAAAAGAAAATAGAATTGTGTTGACAGATTCCCTATGATGATGTGTTGCAGGTACACTCGTGATACATAATTTCTGACCAGAGTGTGAGGAGCAGAAAGCTTCGAATCGCCTGGTATTGCTCATTTCCTCACCCAGTGCACCTATAGAGGCTGAGTTCGAATGCAGGGTATGTGTGTGTGGTGCCTGCCGTTCGTCTCTGGTCAGGGATTACGTATCACGAGTGTACGTAGTCATACATTTTCTGTATGTTATCAACTCTCGAAAAGAACAGCGTGTGTATACGAATTGTTGAGGCCAATAGTACTTGCTGCCTCAACCTTTTCATATTTTTTTTCTTCATTATCTGGCGTAAGTTCACCGGTTCATTCATTGCACTTCTTGACGTTTTGGGATTAATTAAGGACCCTGTAATCGTGTATGAGACTTGGTGGCTACTGATTCCTCCAGACTATGCCACGAAACACGCTCATTCAACATAGGTGGTGTTTCGTGGCAATGTTTAATTAAAGGAGTCACTAACCTCCTATTTTCTGACTATATCACAGGGTCCTTCATGTAACTCAAACCAAGCCAGATTCCACCAAATATTTACACACTCAAGTATTTGTAAACTATTTGTATGCACGGCAGTCTTCTCACCAATCGTAATTAGTGAACGGGAGCAGCTGGACGGGAACAGGTGCATTTACTTCAGGGGAAAAAAAAAAATTGTAAATACATGAATAAAACGCACCACTACCGTTTGTCGTAAATTAGTCAAGTTTATTGCATTTGTTTTGGTTGATCGAAATGAAAACGACTATACACGTCACCTCTTACTAAATAACCAGAAGGTAGAGTAATGGAATTATCTATGTGTGGCGAATTAAAATGCTTCAGAGTTACAAAGGAAATGTGATTAAGGGGGTGCGGGAGTAGGGGACAGGCTTAGGGGAGGGGGGACTGGGGAGGTGTTGGGGAGTGCGGGAGTAAGGGGACAGGCTTGGAGGGGGGGTGGGGGGGGGTTAGGGGGGTGCGGGAATAGGGGACAGGCTTTCTACCCCCCCACCCCCCCAAGCCTGTCTGCCTATTCCCGCACCACCCAAAACCCCCCCAACCCCCCCCAAGCCTGTCCCCCTACTCCCGCACCCCCTTAACCGTAAATAAACTTGCCGCGATAAACTTGCCGCGTTATGTATACTGAGGAAGGGAAACTCCAAGTAGCAGAAGGACAATAGGAAAGAAGAAAAATAATAATGTTCAGTACACTATAGTCCACTACAGAAAAAAAAATAAAAAAAAATAAAAATAAAGTCCACTACAGGGCACGCCGGCTTATAACACATTGGATTGGTTGGACATGTGGACAATAAGCACCAGTTGTCGTGTCTCAGTTTCGTTAGTTGTTTAATTAAAGACCCTGTGCTCGTGTATGAATATTGGTTGCTTCTGATTCCTCCTGACCATGCCACGAAACAAGCTCCTTCCATATACAGTAAGTGTGTGTGTGTGTGTGTGTGTGTGTGTTGTTTCGTGGCAATAATTGAAGGACTCATTTATCTCCAATTTTCTGACTACATCACTGGGACACTTAAGTGAAATAGGTGAAGCATTATGAAAAAACCATGACACTCACTCAGGGAAATGTAAGAACCACATGTTTAGCCAGTCGTTAAATGAAACAGAGGTGGTCTACTTTATTCTACTATATTTCACGATACTACAACTGGCTCGCTGTAAAGAAGATTCATGTGATAGAGAGGGAGTGTATGGATGTTTACGTGTGTTAGGAATCCATAGTTACTCTTCTAAGTCTACGATCTGCAGTAGATAATTAAAATGGGGTAGTGTAATGTTGGTAAATCTGGAGCCACTGATTCCTCCAACCTCTTTCAAGCAACATTTCACCTTTAATTTTGCTTATCTGGTCCCATTTCCTGGCTGGCATACTTTGGAGGAATCAAGGCTCTCTAAAAGTACACTCGCAATCCAAAATATGTATCCAGGCTTGCTTCGAATAGCCTCATCGAGTATTAATTAAGCGAGTTCAAGCAAAAATTAAACAGGATAAGCGTTGTAATTGGTTCACTAGTATGTCAAATGATTCGAAACTTCAACAAGACCTGGATACAAATTTTGGATTGCAAGTGTACCAAAAGATATTACCCCCTTAACAACCGGCTGCCTACATGCTAATATTAGGACTTGGTGAACAGGAGTCTTACAAGGAATGATGATGACACGAGGACTCAGAAATTACGAGGTATTAACTTATATCACTTTCTTATTCATCCAATGGTGTTTTCTTAGGCATTCAGTCAAGTTACGCTACAACACGTCATATATATACCGTGACTTATCGAACTAGAATATTTTAAATCAACTGTACGGAAAAACTGATGTAGAAAAATAATGATAAAAAAAGTGAGTACACGTCACGACAAAAAAAAAAAAAAAAAAAAAAAAAATCAACAGAAACAGAGGTGGTCTACTTTATTTTACTATAATATGCTTCAAGTTGATTATATTATACACAGTGATTTACGGTAGGTAACTAGAATATCTGTAATCAGCACTAAGGATTAAAATGGATATACCCCAAAATTAGTTGAGCTTTCACTTGGATTGCCCAGGGAGCATTATTTATTACCAACTTGACCCCCATTTGTTTTAGGGATGCTTGTCAAAAAAAAGAAGAAAAAAAAAAATATATATATAATGAGGCTTGGACTGCAGGGATAAAACTAACCATAGAATATCCTTAAGGGGGTGCGGGAGTAGGGGACAGGTAAGAGGGGGGGGGGGGGTGCGGGAATAGGGGGACAGGCTTGGGGTGGGTAGAAAGCCTGTCCCCTATTATTCCCGCACACCCCTAACCCCGAGTCTCACCCCAACCATCCTGGAGTGAAGGCGTGTTCCTGGCGCTCTGCCTGTGTTTTTGTTTGTCTTGTTTCCACGTTCTTGTTTGTGTGTTGTTGTGTCTGTGGTGTTATAGGGGTTGTTTATATTTTCTATCTCGTTTTTTT
The DNA here is from genome assembly GCA_033782935.1 of Petrolisthes cinctipes. Classification (NCBI taxonomy): domain Eukaryota; kingdom Metazoa; phylum Arthropoda; class Malacostraca; order Decapoda; family Porcellanidae; genus Petrolisthes; species Petrolisthes cinctipes. The sequence goes on along the minus strand of JAWQEG010000505.1, from coordinate 54,920 downwards.
TGTGGTTTTGCTGTTTGTGGTATTGTTGTTTGTGGTTTATTTGTTTTATTGTGGTTCTGTGTGTGTATGTTCGTGTGTTCGTGTGTGTTCAGTTGTTCGCTTCCCATCTAGGCCTTGCCTGGCCTGATGGAGAGCGCGGATTCGGATGTGGCTTCCTGCCTGGAGGCCGACTTGGCCATGTCGGAGGAGGATGAGTCTCCTATCGAGGATCACTGGCCTGAGCTGCCTTCTCGCAACCCTCCCCCCCTCTCCTCGGTCACTCCACAGCTCAGGTTGCAGCCTTCCACCTCCTCAACCTCTACCAAGCGACCCGTTGATGCCTCATCTGACTCCTTGCAGGATTCCGATGGTGTGGACTGTTTGCCTCCGGCTGCCAAGACTGCCAAGGGTGCTTCAGCTGTGCATGACATACCTTCTCTGCCTCAACGTGGTGTTTCTTCTTTGTATACCAACTCCTTGCCCTCGTCCAACCTTCCTGCTTTTGCCCCAAGAAATGCTTATGTCAAGCTCTCCTTCTCTGGGAACCCATCTACGGACACAAAGTTGCGTTGGTTGTCTGATGTCAACAGGGCCTTCCAGCTCCAGCGTGAACTGGCTGAAGTCAAGATGGCTGCTGTCACCTCCCGGTTTGTCTACATCTCTAGGAAGCGTCAGGATATCATTGATAGAGTGAAGGCTGGTGAATTTTTGTCTCTGCCTCTCATTCTTGAAGACTCACCCAAGTGGCCTCGTAAGTTCCCCAGCTACATCCTTACCCGTTTTCCTATTGATGTTGACCCTAAACTTGCTAAGGGATACCCTGGTGTGTACTTTGCCCGTCGTTTTTTCCAAGATGGTTCCCCCATTAGCCGTATTGTTGTTGTCTGGAGTCAGCCTGATCCACCTCCAAATGAGATTTCCTTTGATTTCCTCCCTTGTCTTCCACCGTGTGAGGTGAGGAAACTTCATAATGACCAGCCTTGGTGCTACAGGTGCTGGGGTGTGGGGCATATCTCCCGGTACTGTTCTGCCAGGCCGAAGTGTGCATGGTGTGCTGCCGACCATGATTCCAAGACGTGTCCTGTCAGGGGCGAACCATCACGTCCTGCTGCCTCCACCTCTGAGCCTTCACCTCCTCAGGATACCTTATCGATGGAAGTGTCCACGATGCCTTCAGCCAGGGGTTAACGTGTGGCATGGATGTAGTCGACGTCAGGTCCAGGCTCGTGTCACTACTATTGCTCCGCCTCCACCACCGCCACCACCACCACCTCCCCAGTCTGCTCCTCCTACCAGCCCTGCCTCACCTCCAGACCTAGCCCTCCGCAAGTCTGTTGCTACCCTCATGGCACGATGTACGGCTCTAGAAAACCGCTTTTCTGCCCTTGAAGCCAGGATTGATGGGCTAGTTGCCGCGCAGTCTGCCAATGACTCCAAATTTTCCACCTTGGTCGAGGCTCAGCAGGCCATCATCTCAACTGTCACTACCCTTACCGAAAAGATGGATACTGTTGCATCTCGCCTTGAAAAGCTTTTCGAGTCAGTCCCTTCTCCTGGTCCATCTTCTTCTCCAGGTCGCTCATCTGCCCCCACTCACCGGACTAATACCTCCAAATACAGAGTTCGCTAGTGATTGCCGGCTGGATGTCATCTCCTGGAATGTATGTGGTATCACCAGTTATGCTAAGCTCACTCAACTCAAGGCCTATATTTTTCGTCATCATCCCAGTGTTATTTTTCTCCAGGAAGCATTTCCAGGACGGCCGCTCGCTGCTGGGCAAGCTCCTCCTCTCTCAGGTTATGTGCCATATGTTCATCTGGTAAGGAATGGTCTCCTGACTTACATACATAGCTCCTTGCCACATCGCCTTCTCCGTACCTGCACTGATCCTGACATGACCTTTCAGCTATTTGAGGTTCTACCTGGGAATGGAGTACTACAACTATGTAATGTCTATTCTGCCCCAGCTAGACTCACTCTTGAGGCTCTTCCTTCTCCAACAGTGCGTGGTATGGTTTATTTGGGAGATTTTAATGCTCGGCATTCTGATTTGGGTGATGGTACTGGCTCTATTAATCGTAATGGTGTTCGTCTCCTTTCATACATCCGCAAGCATCATCTGACATGCTGGGACACTGGCGGTGCCACTCATTGCCGGGGAGGTACTCTGGATTACATTCTCTCATCTGGCCTGATATCATCTCGGGTCCTGTGCTCCTCCGTGCCAGACTTATTCTCTGATCACATCGCTCTTCGGTTTCATTATTCTTTAACTGCTGGGTCAAGTGCTTCAGCCACTCGTTTGTGTATTGCTGTGCCCCCTAAATATTGCCCGACTTACATCTTATTCATGGCCCATGTATTCCCTACATTTGACATATCATCAGCTGAACAGTTGTACTCTGATCTTGTATCTGCTACTCATGACTTTTATAGACTATACGTCTCCCGGTCACACCTCCAGCATCGCCATACTGCCCAATCCTGGACGCTGGATGCACGTATACAGGAAGCAAAGGAGGAGGCTGAACGTGATGGCCTATTGTTTCAAGCCAACCCAACCCCTGACCTGCTCCATCGTTACCAGATGTCTAGGGACGCTTTAGTTGCCCTGCAGGAGTGTGCTCACACTGAGTCTTGGCAGCGGTTCACGGACAGCATCAACCAGCAAACAAGTGTGGCTTCTATGTGGCACCTCATCCGTCGGGTTGTTAAAAAGACACCGGCCACTGCTCGTCATCATACTCCCGCCGACTATGCCCAACAACTTGTCGATGCCTGGTCGGAACAATCTACCTCAGCCAGTCTACCCATCCACATACAAGATGCACTCACTTCCCGTGCTGCTGTCCATCGGCTACGTCTAATGTCTGCTCTGTTGCAAGATGATGACGATGATGCAGAGGAGATAACTGAGGAGGAGTTGCGACATGTTCTCTCTCGGGGTAGAGCTTCTTCCCCTGGTGATGATGGTATTACTTATGCTGTGCTGCGCCTACTTCAACAAATTCCTGGGAACCCTCTACTTCTACTGTACAATCATTGTCTTCGTGATGGTTGTGTACCACGAGCCTGGACCAGCAGCACAATAATACCCATCCCTAAGCCCGGCACTGCGAAGTCCTGTTTTTGTAAAGTTATGGAGAGAATCTTACTCAATCGTCTCATGTACAGACTGCAAGATCGCCTTTCTCCATGGCTGTTTGGTTTTCTTCCCCAGCGGAGCACACACCACTGCCTAGTCGACCTGTACACTCGCCTTAACAGGGATAGTGTGGTGGCCTTCATTGACCTTCGAAGTGCCTTTGATGTTGCTAATAGAGACGTCATTTTGGATCAACTGGTTGACTTTGGGATAAAGGGTAATCTATTACGGTGGATTCGGGGCTACCTGAGTAACAGGACCTCCCGTGTGTTTTTCAGTGGTGCGCTCAGTCCTTTGGGCAGTTTTTATCTTGGTACCCCTCAAGGGGGTGTTCTCAGCCCATTGTTATTTAATATTCTGATGCATCGGCTGCTCACTTCTCTCCCTGATATACCTGGAACTACAATTACGTGCTATGCTGATGATATTTGTGTTCATTCTACCTCACCAAGGGATCTCCAGCGGTTTCTTGACTCCTTCTCTGTGTCCTCCTCTCACTGTGGCATTATTGTCTCCCCAGATAAGAGCAGAATATTCACCTGCCGCCTTCCTCAAGCTCGGCCAGTGTTCACCATTGGAGGGACTGTCATTCCTATGTGTTCCCAGTATCGCTACCTGGGCGCTTCAGTCTATATTTGGCCAATTGTCCCTGCCAGACCTCAAGACCATCCCATTGTCCAGGACTTATTGGGTCGTCTCCAGCGCCGACTTACACCACTTCAATGGCTCACTAACAATTCCTCGGGCATCTCCATCCCAGTAGCCAGGACCATCTATATTGCTTTTATCCGTTCAGTTGTTGATTACCTCTCCCCTGCTCTGATTCAACTTCCCAGGGCTACTCTGGAAACTTTAGAAAAGTTTCAGAATAGAGCAATGAGAATAATTCTCGGTTGTCCAATGTCGACCAGGATAGTGAACATGCAGCGTGAGTTGCGTCTTCCCCAGTTAGTGGAGAGAATTTATTCTAATGTTACTTGCTTCACTGTCAAGTGCCTCCATTTCCCACATCTTTCACCCCATTACGCTCAGTTAGTCAGGACTTCTCTTAGACCAAACTACCCGGTCCCTCCCATACTGCCTGCTGGACGTACTCTTATAAGGTCTGTTTCCTCTATGCTCCGTAGTCTTAATATAGATATAATGGTGGCCGACGTCCCCCCAGGACCCCCTCCGTGGATGCTACCAACACCTGATGTGAGCTTCACACCTACTTCCAAGTCGGAACTGCCTTCTCTACAGCGGCAGTTGGCTCTGGAACACATAGAAACAGTGACGTCCTCCATCACAGATCCATACTGCCTCTACACTGATGGCTCATTGCAATTGGATGGTGCAGCAGGTTGTGCCGTTTTCTCACCTGACATGGAGTCACCTCCAGTGGGCTGGGTTGGCCGTCGTCTCTGAAACTACTCTAGCTCAACATTGTGTGAACTGTATGCCATTCTGGATGCTGTTAGTGTTGTTTGTCAACGTGGAGTGAATGCTGCCATTTTTTGTGACTCCAGACCTGCCCTTCATTCCCTCTCTAGTGTTCAGCCCACACACTCTACTGTTGTTCAGCAGATTTTATCGTTTTTGTCCTTATTGCGTCATCGTACGGGGACGCAGGGATGCAGAGAGGCCCTTCAGCATCTCCATCACACATTATGAGTCTGTCTGCCATCACAAATATTCCTACCGTCGTCGAGGCCTCATGGTTCGGAGGCACAATGTAGTCTCTGCTCGATTGAGGCTTGGCTACCGTCCACCGTGGCAGGTTGCTGGGATGCAGGGTGAACCTCCCTTCACTGAGTGTCGCTTGTGTCGAGCGCCTTGTGCTAACATTGTAGAGCACTATTGCCTGGCCTGCCCCACTGTCCGACACTTGCTGCCCCAGGGCCTGCCTCTTGATGTGGTTTGTCGACACCTGCTGAACCACCAGGTTCTGGAAGAACTTCTGGTATGCCACCCTCGTTTTGGTGGATTTAAGTAGGTCATAATGTAAATATTATTTGTCTGTATGCTTGTGCTCCATTCTGTTATGTTTTTGTGATGTGTGTGTGTGTGTGTGTGTATGTGTGGTTGTAGTCATTGTATTCTCATGGGTCCCGCCTACCAGTATGTATTGTTGCCTGCCTGTTGATTGACGCTACGGCGCAATTAATTATTAAAAAAAAAAAAAAAAAAAAAAAAAACATAACCCCCCCCCCAAGTCTGTCCCCCTACTCCCGAACTCCCCATAACCCCCCCACACCCACCTAAACCCTCCTAAGACTGTCCCCATATTCCCGCACCCCCTTAAAAAAGTTTCATTGCCTTTCCCAGTTCATTTTACACTACTGATACAAATCCTATTCAAATCTAATTTAGTCTTACCCTATCAATATATATCCCATCTCATTTTACCCTCGTTTTCTATGTCCTAATCAAATCTAATCTAGTCTAGCATAACCCAACCTAAGCTAACCAGGGAGAGTTTCTGCATATATTTTCCTGGAATGTAATAAGAGCACTTTGCCTAAGCTTAATTTATTATCGGTGATACAGCAACCCTGGCCTTTGCTGGAATACCACACACCAGGTACAGTCCAAGTCAAAAGTTCACAACATTATTTCCTTCCTCACTAAATTTATTCGTATTGTTTCCTCACAATTCCTCACGTATTCCTTCAATTCCTCACAACATTAATTCATAAGTCAATAGTTCACAACGTTAATTCCTTCCATCAATATGTTTATGGTTCTGACTAACACTGGCAAGTCCTTAGTACAGTACAGCCCTCCCTACGACGCTAAGGTCTGTACAGCCACAATCAAATAAACACCCACACTTTCCTTCCATCGTGCAAATAAATCAGTATCATATCAAAATATAATCATACAACACCTTACGTCAACTCAACCCCCTCAATTATTATTATTAGGTGCTGCAAAATCACACACGTGTTGTTCTTTACTACAAAGATATTTACTACGGTGGATGGAAAATATCGGTGGATATTTGATTGTGGCTGTACACCATACGGTACTGTACATGTTGTGTAATGATTTATTTGCAAGTTAAATATTATAATGGTGGAAGGAATGAGTAGATCTCTGCATTTGTCTCAGTAATTTATAGTTATGGCCTCTATAGCTCGGTGGAATGTCATTATATTACCATTACATTACCACATCCTAAACCAGGTAAAACACTTGTGGTACGATGGAGCCCCTTGATTCCTCCAAAGTATGCCTGGAAACAAGTCCAAATTAACAAAAATAATGGTAACCTGTTACTTGGAATAGTTTGGGTTAATCAGTTGCTCCATATGCAAACTCGGAATCCAAAATATCTATTTGACCAGGCTTGCGTCGAATAGCCTGATCGAATATTAAGCGAGCTCAAGCAAATATGAAAACGGATACTCGTTGTAATTGGTTCACTGGTACGTCATTTGATTCGAGGCTTCAACAAGACCTGGATACAAATATTGGATTGCGAGTGTACAGTCATGGTCAATAGTCCTGCAACACCTTCCAATGAGATGGCTTCGAAAAAATTATCCGAAACTATAGCTGTCAGTCCCTGCAATATTGGTTCATAAAATTCAATAAAATAGCTCGCTTTTATTCACCAGGTTGCAGGCCTTTTAACCATGACTGTACCAATACTGAACTGTGCTCCACCTTAAGTGTGTGAAACATTTTTATAACCTTCTACATGTTTACATTTTGGTGTATATTTACAGTTTCTATTACTGTATTCCTCCGTCTTTCTTAAAATGTCTAGATGTGTACAAAAGAAAGAAGTTATAATGTGTGACTGAAGCAAAGAAATAAATAGATATCGTGTGTGTTTTGCCTAATCACCTTCTTTCTCGTGTCTGTCTGTCTGTGACGTCATCAACATGGCTGCCGACTAAACAAACGTAAGCGTCTTCATTAGCGATTATTCTTTGGAGGGTAAATTGGTGAGCTACTGATTCCTCCAGACTAATGCCACGAAACAGATCCTTCAATAAAGTAACATTAAGGTCGTCTGTTTCCTGGCATAGTTTGGAAGAATCAAAATTTGAGACCTAATTCACCAACAAAATAATCTCCACTTAATTAATAAAAGAAGACAGGTAAAAAAATCACCATCAAAATAATCTCTACTTAAGGGGGTGCGGGAGTAGGGGACAGGCTGGGGGTTGGGGGGTTGGGGGGTGCGGGAATAGGGGGACAGGCTTGGGGGGGGTTGCGGGAGTAGGGGACAGGCTTGAGGGGGGGGGTGCGGGAGTAGGGGACGGGCTTGGGGGAGTTTTCGGGGGTGCGGGAGTAGGGGGACAGGCTTGGGAAGGGGGGGGGGGTGCGGGAATAGGGGACAGGCTTTCTACCCACCCCAAACCACCTGTCCCCCTGTTTCCGCACCCCCCAAGCCTGTCCCCTACTCCAGCACCCCCTTAACCCTATCTCATGCAGGGCGGTGACATTTGGATACCACCAATGACTTTTTGCATAAATGATGACTGTTTTCTTATAAAAGCCTAATATTAAACATTTGGTACTACCAAAACTCAGAGAATATAACCAATAATCACTCTGAGCGAAAAAACCGGGTTGAAATCGGCTCAGTATCAAATTACAGCGATTTTGGTATTTTGTTGTTTCGAAATATGATGAAAAACACGATAACAAGTGACACAACGGAGACAGTGATTATAGCGGTGTGGGAAGTGGTGTGACTTGTGGCTATATGAGTTGCCAGTTTGTCATTAGAACGTCAGTTACCTTCCATACATCAATGAGTCAGGGTGTGTTTGGTTAGCTGTATTATTCTTCACTAAAATTCGATATATACTGTACACCCGAGCTCGTAAATTCGCGACCACGTATCATGTTTATGCTATTTGAGCTGGTAACATTTATTTAGTGAGGAATCAGAGTAGGTGGAACATAGTAGAGGGAAATTATACAATCTATATTACCTAGAATGATGAATGCCACCATTCCCCACGAGTCTCGCTCCAGAACAGGTGGAGTGTGGACGTACTCGTGGCGCTCTGCCTCCATTCTCGTTTGTGTTGTTGTTTTGTGTTGTTTTGGAGCTCTTGTTTGTGTTTTTTGTGTTGTTTGTGAGTTCTTGTTTGTGTGTTGCTGTTTCTGTGGTGTTGCTAGTGTTGTTTGTCTGTTGTGGTTCTGTGTATAGTTTTGTTGTGATTGTCTGTGTGGGTGTGTGTGTGTGTGTCCCTGGCTGATTGTGTGTTTAGTTGTTTGTGTTGTTGTTTCCTTTCCATCTAGGCCTTGCCTGGCCTGATGGAGAGTGCGGATTCCTGCTTGGAGGCCGACTTGGCAATGTCGGAGGAAGACGAGTCTCCAATTGAGGATCACTGGCCTGAGCTGCCTTCTCGCAACCCTCCCCCCCTCTCCTCGGTCACTCCGCAGCACAGGTTGCAGCCGTCCACCTCCTCAACCTCTACCAAGCGACCTGTTGATGCCTCGTCCGACTCCTCGCAGTATTCCGATGGTGTGGACTGTTTACCTCCAGCTGCCAAGACTGCCAAGGGTGCTTCAGCTGTGCACGACGTACCTTCTCTGCCTCACCCTGGTGTTTCTTCTTTGTATACCAACTCCTTGCTCTCGTCCAACCTTCCTGCTTTTGCCCCGAGAGATGCCTATGTCAAACTCTCCTTCTCTGAAAACCCATCTACAGACACAAAGCTGCGTTGGTTGTCTGATGTCAACGGGGCCTTCCAGTTGCAGCGTGAACTGGCTGAAGTCAAGATGGCTGCTGTCACCTCCCGGTTTGTCTACATCTCTAGGAAGCGTCAGGACATCATTGATAGAGTGAAGGCTGGTGAATTTTTATCTCTGCCTCTCATTCTTGAAGACTCACCTGAGAGGCCTCGTAAGTTCCCCAGCTTCATCCTCACCCGTTTTCCTATTGATGTTGACCCGAAACTTCCCAAAGGATACCCTGGTGTGTACTTTGCCCGTCGTTTTTTCCAAGATGGTTCCCCCATTAGCCGTATTGTTGTTGTCTGGAGTCAACCTGATCCACCTCCAAATGAGATTTCCTTTGATTTCCTCCCTTGTCTTCCACCGTGTGAGGTGAGGAAACTTCATAATGACCAGCCTTGGTGCTACAGGTGCTGGGGAGTTGGGCATATCTCCCGGTACTGTTCTGCCAGGCCGAAGTGTGCATGGTGTGCTGCCGACCATGATTCCAAGACGTGTCCTGTCAGGGGTGAACCATCACGTTCTGCTGCCTCCATCTCTGAGCCTTCACCTCCTGAAGATACGTCTCGATGGAAGTGTCCACGATGCCTTCAGCCAGGGGTTAACGTGTGGCATGGATGTACTCGACGTAAGGTCCAGGCTCGTGTCACTACTATTGCTCTGCCTCCACCACCACCACCACCACCACCACCTCCCCAGTCTGCTCATCCTACAAACCCTGCCTCACCTCCAGACCTGGCCCTCCGCAAGTCTGTTGCTACCCTCATGGCATGATGTACGGCTCTTGAAAACCGCTTTTCTGCCCTTGAAGCCAGGATTGATGGGCTAGTTGCCGCGCAGGCTGCCAATGACTCCAAACTCTCCACCTTGGTCGAGGCTCAGCAGGCCATCATCTCAACTGTCACTACCTTTACCGAAAAGATGGATACTGTTGCATCTCGCCTTGAAAAGCTTTTCGAGTCAGTTCCTTCTCCTGGTCCATCTTCTTCTCCAGGTCGCTCATCTGCCCCCACTCACCGGACTTCTACCTCCAAATACAGAGTTCGCTAGTGATTGCCGGCTGGATGTCATCTCCTGGAATGTATGTGGTATCACCAGTTATGCTAAGCTCACTCAACTCAAGGCCTATGTTTTTCGTCATCATCCCAGTGTTATTTTTCTCCAGGAAGCATTTCCAGGACGGCCGCTCGGTCTTGGGCAAGCTCCTCCCCTCTCAGGTTATGTGCCATATGTTCATCTGGTAAGGAATGGTCTCCTGACTTACATACATAGCTCCTTGCCACATCGCCTTCTCCGTACCTGCACTGATCCTGACATGACCTTTCAGCTATTTGAGGTTCTACCTGGGAATGGAGTACTACAACTATGTAATGTCTATTCTGCCCCAGCTAGACTCACTCTTGAGGCTCTTCCTTCTCCAACAGTGCGTGGTATGGTGTATATGGGAGATTTTAATGCTCGGCATTCTGATTTGGGTGATGGTACTGGCTCTATTAATCGTAATGGTGTTCGTCTCCTTTCATACATCCGCAAGCATCATCTGACACACTGGGACACTGGTGGTGCCACTCATTGCCGGGGAGGTACTCTGGATTACATCCTCTCGTCTGGCCTGATAGCATCTCAGGTCCAGTGCTTCTCCGTGCCAGACTTATTCTCTGATCACATTGCTCTTCGGTTTCATTATTCTCTAACTGCTGGGTCAGGTGCTTCAGCCACTCGTTTGCGTATTGCTGTGCCCCTTAAATATTGCCCGACTTACATCTTATTTATGGCCCATGTATTCCCTACATTTGACATATCATCAGCTGAACAGTTGTACTCTGATCTTGTATCTCCTACTCATGACTTTTATTGGCTATACGTCTCCCGGCCACACCTCCAGCATCGCCATACTGCCCACTCCTGGACGCTGGATGCACGTATACAGGAGGCAAAGGAGGAGGCTGAACGTGATGGCCTATTGTTTCAAGCCAACCCAACCCCTGACCTACTCCATCGTTACCAGATGTCTAGGGACGCTTTAGTTGCCCTGCAGGAGTGTGCTCACACTGAGTCTTGGCAGCGGTTCACGGACAGCATCAACCAGCAAACAAGTGTGGCTTCTATGTGGCACCTCATCCGTCGGGTTGTTAAAAAGACACCGGCCACTGCTCGTCACCACACTCCTGCCGACTATGCCAAACAACTTGTCGATGCCTGGTCAGAACAATCTACCCCAGCCAGTCTACCCATCCACATACAAGATGCACTCGCTTCCCGTGCTGCTGTCCATCGGCTACGTCTAATGTCTGCTCTGTTACAAGATGATGACGATGATGCAGAGGAGATAACTAAGGAGGAGTTGCGCCGTGCTCTCTCTCGGGGTAGAGCTTCTTCCCCTAGTGATGATGGTATTACTTATGCTGTGCTGCGCCTACTTCAACAAGTTCCTGGGAACCCTCTACTTCGACTGTACAATCTTTGTCTTCGTGACGGTTGTGTACCACGAGCCTGGACCAGCAGCACAATAATACCCATCCCTAAGCCCGGCACTGCGAAGTTCAGGCCTATTTCCCTTACTTCCTGTTTCTGTAAGGTTATGGAGAGAATCTTACTCAATCGTCTCATGTACAGACTGCAGGATCGCCTCTCTCCATGGCTGTTTGGTTTCCTTCCCCAGCGGAGCACACATCACTGCCTAATCGACCTGTACTCTCGCCTTTCCAGGGACATTGACCTTCGAAGTGCCTTCGATGTTGCTAATAGAGACGTCATTTTGGATCAACTGGTTGACTTTGGGATAAAGGGTAATCTACTACGGTGGATTCGGGGCTACCTGAGTAACAGGACCTCCTGTGTGTTTTTCAGTGGTGCACTCAGTCCTTTGCGCAGTTTTCATCTTGGTACGCCTCAAGGTGGTGTTCTCAGCCCATTGTTATTTAATATTCTGATGCATCGGTTGCTCACTTCTCTCCCTGATATTCCTGGAACTACAATTACGTGCTATGCTGATTATATCTGTGTTCATTCTACCTCACCAAGGGATCTCCAGCGGTTTCTTGACTCCTTCTCTGTGGCCTCCTCTCACTGTGGCATTATTGTCTCCCCAGATAAGAGCAGAATATTTACCTGCCGCCTTCCTCAAGCTCAGCCAGTGTTCACCATTGGAGGGACTGTCATTACCATGTGTTCCCAGTACTGCTACCTGGGTGCGCCAGTCAATATTTGGCCGATTGTCCCTGCCAGACCTCAAGACCATCCCATTGTCCAGGACAACTCCTCGGGCATCTCCATCCCAGTAGCCAGGACCATCTATATTGCTTTTATCCGTTCAGTTGTTGATTACCTTTCCCCTGCTCTGATTCAACTTCCTAGGGCTACTCTGGAAACTTTAGAAAAATTTCAAAATAGAGCAATGAGAATTATTCTCGGCTGTCCAATGTCGACCAGGATAGTGAACATGCAGCGTGAGTTGCGTCTTCCCCCATTAGTGGAGAGAATTTATTCTAATGTTACTTGCTTCACTGTCAAGTGCCTCCATTTCCCACATCTTTCACCCCATTACTCTCAGTTAGTCAGGACTTCTCTTAGACCAAACTACCCGGTCCCTCCCATACTGCCTGCTGGACGTACTCTTATAAGGTCTGTTTCCTCTGTGCTCCGTGGTCTTAATATAGATATAATGGTTGCAGACGTCCCCCCAGGGCCCCCTCCATGGATGCTACCAACACCTGATGTGAGCTTCACACCTACTTCCAAGTCGGAGCTGCCTTCTCTACAGCGGCAGTTGGCTCTGGAACACATAGAAACAGTGACTTCCTCCATCACAGATCCATACTGCCTCTACACTGATGGCTCATTGCAGGTGGATGGTGCAGCAGGTTGTGCTGTTTTCTCGCCTGACCTGGAGTCACCTCCAGGGGGCTGGGTTGGCCGTCGTCTCTGTAACCACTCTAGCTCAACATTGTGTGAACTGTATGCCATTCTAGATGCTGTTAGTGTTGTTTGTCAACGTGGAGTGAATGCTGCCATTTTTTGTGACTCCAAACCTGCCCTTCATTCCCTCTCTAGTGTTCAGCCCACACACTCTACTGTTATTCAGCAGATTTTATCGTTTTTGGCCTTATTGTGTCACCGTAACTTGACTGTCAAATTTTTATGGGTGCCATCCCATGTAGGTTTACGTCACAATGGTACAGTTGACAGACTCGCAAAGGAAGCCTGCCATCTGCCTCCTCGTGGTGCTGGACGTCCTCTCTTCCTGACATGTTACCTCTCTAAAGTCCGCTCCGTCGCTCTCCTCCCTGTACGGCGACGCAGGGATGCAGAGAGGCCCTTCAGCATCTCCATCACCCATTACGAGTCTGTCTGCCATCACAAATATTCCTACCGTCGTCGAGGCCTCATGGTTCGGAGGCACAATGTAGTCTCTGCTCGTTTGAGGCTTGGCTACCGTCCACCGTGGCAGGTTGCTGGGATGCAGGGTGAGCCTCCCTTCAATGAGTGTCGCTTGTGTCGAGCGCCTCGTGCTAACACTATAGAGCACTATTGCCTAGCCTGCCCCACTGTCCGACATTTGCTGCCCCAGGGCCTGCCACTTGATGTGGTTTGTCGACACCTGCTGAACCATCAGGTTCTGGAGGAACTTCTGGTGCGCCACCCTCGTTTTGGTGGATTTAAGTAGGTCATGATATAAATATTTGTCTGTATGCTTGTGCTTCATTCTGTTATGTTTTCGTGATGTGAGTGTGTGTGCGCATGTGCGTGTGCTTGTGTGTGTATGTGGTTATTGGGTTCTCGTGAGTCCCGCTTACCCTTGTGTACTGTTGTAGGCCTATTGACTGATGCTACGGCGCAATGAATTAAAAAAAAAAAAAAAAAAAAAAAAAAAACATTCCCCACACAGTGTTACCAGTCAGATGACATAAACTGACCAGGCAACACTGAGTGCAGTTGTTTTCCCGCGCTCATGTGAATGTCGCCTTGTGACAGTATTGCCAGGTCAACTTGATGAAATTTCTATTACTTCAACATCGGAATTTCCTTTTTTACCTCAATTATTCCTAGTTTACTTTTGAACATTGATGGTCTTATTGGTATTTCATCTGGTAGAAATTTCCCTGTTTACTCGTGAACGAACTGTATATTATTTCCCTGTGTGGACTCCAAAATTCCCTAAAACAGATAAATTTCCCTATACCTGGCAACACTGGGTCCACCTTGGAGCGTCAAGTGACATCTTAACATTAAAATTACGTTCCCTGCAATAATTTCTGTCTTATCTACAATCTTATACCACCATGACATGCAGGAGGATTTTCTCTACATCATCCACCCATTTTTAGTCATGGTAGCGTAATAATTGTAAATAAATATTGCCATATGAAAAAAGTGGTATAAACATTTTTAGCTGCTGGTTTCACTTCAACTCGTATTTTATCGTTTATTTTTAATGCTATGGATATTTTTTTCACAATAAAAGTAATCCTCTATCATTATTCTGTCAGGTTACTAAAGTGCCAAGTATATATTACGCGAAATAAGTGAGGCATCAAGAAAAAAATAACAAATTGTACCGCGGAGAAATGCAATGTTTTTGTCACGGTAAAGTTATTTTTATAACGTCCGTCACAGTGTCCTCCAGTGTTGATTATATACTTATAATTAATATTGTGAATATAGCTACGTATTTATAGAAGTGTTAAAAGGAACACAATATAAAAAAAATAGGGCTGTACAACAATAGGCTTCAATACACGACGAATATACATATTAGGCTACACATATAACAAGTAAATAGGGTATAAGTAGCAGCGACATTCACCATTTCTTCTCATTACCATATTTTTATTAAAAAGAATTACTGTTATTTACCAGATATTTAATAAAAATATAAATATAAAGCAAGTACGAGGAATCATTTGTAGTATAATGAGCAGACTAGGCTACACCTTGGCAAGCGTCACCCGGGACTGTCACTGTCCCGGGGCCATGGAGGTAGTATAGGTGGAGGCGCCATGGCTCACTAATCCAGGTGAGTAAAGTGAAGCTGCCGAACTGTCATTTTCGGCGCCTTCAATATGGCGGACACAAAGATATGTTTCAGTAAAAGTGGACTTCTGACCTGACTTCTGACCTGACATACAAAGGTATGAGCCATCTTGAAGGCGCCGGAAATGACAGATTGGTGGCTTCACAAATCAGGTCCTACTGGCGCCTCCACCTATACTACCTCCATGCCCGGGGCATGGTTTACATTTTGTCGGACCAAAACCTTTCGTGTTTCAAAACTATCGTTCAGTAAACTGTCCACAGACCTAGGGTCGCAAAGCAACGATCGCCTTGTGAGATGCATTTGATAGGGTTAAACCGCGGCGATAATGTCCAACCTTTATACAAGAAACTGCATTCTTAAGAGGGTGCGGGAGTAGGGGACAAGCTTGGGGGGGGGGGGGGAGTGGGGGGTGCGGGAATAGGGGGACAGGCTTGGGGTGGGTAGAAAGCCTGTCTCCTATTCCCCCACCCCTCTAACCCCACCCTCCCCAAGCATGTCCCCCTACTCAAGCTACCCCCCAACACCCCCCCGACCCCCCCAAGCCTGTCCCCATATTCCCGCACCCCCCCTAACCCCCCCCCCCAGCCTTTCCCCCTATTCCCGCACCCCCTAAACCCCCTCCAAGCCTGTCCCCCTACTCCAGCACCCCCCAATACCCCCCCAAGCCTGTCCCCATATTCCCGCACCCCCTTAATTTGATTCCGTATCCGGCAGGCAGCGGTAGTTGGTATCTTGGTGGTAGAGGCTATATACAGGAACTCGCCACACAGTAAGAATGGGACAGGGAGAGTTTACAATGAAAGGTGTGCCAGGGAAACATTTGTCCAACTCGACTTTGCTGTTGTGATTAGAAATTCGTTTGCGGTCGTGTTAAGAAAAACCACCGCCGATTTTGCAGAGAAAAATGCTTATATTTCTATTAATTACTTAATGGTTTTGCGTAATGGTTTTGGGTAATCTCTTGTCACCTCTCGAGCTTTGCCTCGATTGGAGAGATCAGAGATACAAACCTTAATTAAACACAGTTGAAAGATGATCTGTTAAATATTATCCCTGTCTCTTATCAACAAGAATAACGCAGTGTTGCCTTATTTATGGGAGAGGGATGGCGGGGGTAAAAATACTACAGTCCAGGTTCTGTATTTATAAGACTCTGGATTAGTCCCAAGACCTAACTAAAACCATGGACAATCTTTTATTCCTGCTTCCTAAAATATTCTCCATTTTTCCACGTGCTTCGAACGTATCAATTACTCAGGCCAATAGCATCTGTTCGCTTGGGTTAAAGGTAAAGGGGCTGTGCTGACGGAAAACTCTTTTATATTTATTTTCATGTATTGTCCTCACACTGTTTGGAGATAACGAGACAAACCTTGCTCGCCTGAAATTGGCATACTTATATATCGTGCATTTAGATTTGTCGACATTTGGAACCAGCCATTAAATTAACACTTAAAGAGATTAGTTTCACAGTTTATTTTTAACACCACCGGGATAAAAAATATAGGTACAATACAAGCACTTGTTTTTATTATACTATTTACATGACAAGTGATTTAGACAGTTTTGTACATGAAAGAAAAATAAGAAGAGACTGCCATCCACACACAGAACAGACGATATACCGTGGAACATACAGTCTTAAGACCCACGGTAAATAACCAAGTATGATAATTTGAAATGACAGAAAGAGTTTATGAGTACGAAAAGCAGTCCTGTGTATGGTCATTACCCATCAACATAGGAAATACCTACACTTAACAATAAAAATCACGTTAATTTGACATCAGTGAATGTTAGTCCTTGTTGAGGGGTTTAACCATCCTGAACAATAGTTAAGTGCCGGAGTCTAATTACAAATGCAGCTGAACTACAGGTTGTCTCACAATGTCAGCAACAATAATGTTTTTTAATTTTCATAAGGGTAGGCAGGAACCATGAAAATCAAACAATAATAATTACTACATCATTGTGTTACGATATTGTTCAAGTGAAGGTGGAACACTATATACTGTACTGTAAATATAGGATATATTTAATAAAACATAACACCAATATTTTGTGACTTGCGAGGTTCCGAGTTTATTGAGTAAGGCTTGGAGGTGTTGAGTGCTTCACATGTGTCTCACTACATGGAGACAGTGGAACTCTTGTTTTTTTTTCTTTTTTTTCTTTTAATTCATTGCGCCGTAGCGTCAGTCAATAGGCAGACAAAAGTACACAAGTTTTTTTTTTTTTTTTTTTTTTTTTTTTTTTTAATTCATTGCGTCGTAGCGTCAGTCAATATGCAGACAACAGTACACAAGGGTAGGCGGGACTCACGAGAACCCAATGACCACACACACACACAACCACACACACATGCGCACACACACACGCATCACGAAAACATAACAGAATGAAGCACAAGCATACAGACAAATATTTACATCATGACCTACTTAAATCCACCAAAACGAGGGTGGCGCACCAGAAGTTCCTCCAGAACCTGATGGTTCAGCAGGTGTCGACAAACCACATCAAGTGGCAGGCTCTGGGGCAGCAAGTGTCGGACAGTGGGGCAGGCTAGGCAATAGTGCTCTATAGTGTTAGCACGAGGCGCTCGACACAAGCGACACCGCTCTCTGCATCCCTGCGTCGCCGTACAGGGAGGAGAGCGGTGGAGCGGACTTTAGAGAGGTAACATGTCAGGGAGAGAAGCCGTCCAACACCACGAGGAGGCAGATGGCAGGCTTCCTTTGCGAGTCTGTCAACTGTACCATTGTGACGTAAACCTACATGGGATGGCACCCATAAAAATTTGACAGTCAATTTACGATGACGCAATAAGGCCAAAAACGATAAAATCTGCTGAATAACAGTAGAGTGTGTGGGCTGAACACTAGAGAGGGAATGAAGGGCAGGTTTGGAGTCACAAAAAATGTCAGCATTCACTCCACGTTGACAAACAACACTAACAGCATCCAGAATGGCATACAGTTCACACAATGTTGAGCTAGAGTGGTTACAGAGACGACGGCCAACCCAGCCCCCTGGAGGTGACTCCATGTCAGGCGAGAAAACAGCACAACCTGCTGCACCATCCACCTGCAATGAGCCATCAGTGTAGAGGCAGTATGGATCTGTGATGGAGGAAGTCACTGTTTCTATGTGTTCCAGAGCCAACTGCCGCTGTAGGGAAGGCAGCTCCGACTTGGAAGTAGGTGTAAAGCTCAAATCAGGTGTTGGTAGCATCCATGGAGGGGACCCTGGGGGGACGTCTGCAACCATTATATCTATATTAAGACCACGGAGCACAGAGGAAACAGACCTTATAAGAGTACGTCCAGCAGGCAGTATGGGAGGGACCGGGTAGTTTGGTCTAAGAGAAGTCCTGACTAACTGAGAGTAATGGGGTGAAAGATGTGGGAAATGGAGGCACTTGATAGTGAAGCAAGTAACATTACAATAAATTCTCTCGATTAATGGGGGAAGACGCAACTCACGCTGCATGTTCACTATCCTGGTCGACATTGGACAGCCGAGAATTATTCTCATTGCTCTATTCTGAAATTTTTCTAAAGTTTCCAGAGTAGCCCTAGGAAGTTGAATCAAAGCAGGGGAAAGGTAATCAACAACTGAACGGATAAAAGCAATATAGATGATCCTGGCTACTGGGATGGAGATGCCCGAGGAGTTGTTAGATAGCCATTGAAGTGGTGTAAGTCGGCGCTGGAGACGACCCAATAAGTCCTGGACAATGGGATGGTCTTGAGGTCTGGCAGGGACAATCGGCCAAATATTGACTGGCGCACCCAGGTAGCAGTACTGGGAACACATGGGAATGACAGTCCCTCCAATGGTGAACACTGGCTGAGCTTGAGGAAGGCGGCAGGTGAATATTCTGCTCTTATCTGGGGAGACAATAATGCCACAGTGAGAGGAGACCACAGAGAAGGAGTCAAGAAACCGCTGGAAATCCATTGGTGAGGTAAAATGAACACAGATATCATCTGCATAGCTTGTAATTGTAGTTCCAGGAATATCAGGGAGAGAAGTGAGCAACCGATGCATCAGAATATTAAATAACAATGGGCTGAGAACACCCCCTTGAGGCGTACCAAGATGAAAACGGCTTAAAGGACTGAGTGCACCACTGAAAAACACACGGGAGGTCCTGTTACTCAGGTAGCCCCGAATCCACCGTAGTAGATTACCCTTTATCCCAAAGTCAACCAGTTGATCCAAAATGACGTCTCTATTAGCAGCATCGAAGGCACTTCGAAGGTCAATGAAGGCCACCACACTGTCCCTGTTAAGGCGAGTGTACAGGTCGATTAGGCAGTGATGTGTGCTCCGCTGGGGAAGGAAACCAAACAGCCATGGAGAAAGGTGATCCTGCAGTCTGTACATGAGACGATTGAGTAAGATTATCTCCATAACCTTACAGAAACAGGAAGTAAGGGAAATAGGCCTGAACTTCGCAGTGCCGGGCTTAGGGATGGGTATTATTGTGCTGCTGGTCCAGGCTCGTGGTACACAACCGTCACGAAGACAAAGATTGTACAGTAGAAGTAGAGGGTTCCCAGGAACTTGTTGAAGTAGGCGCAGCACAGCATAAGTAATACCATCATCACCAGGGGAAGAAGCTCTACCCCGAGAGAGAGCACTTCGCAACTCCTCCTCAGTTATCTCCTCTGCATCATCGTCATCATCTTGTAACAGAGCAGACATTAGATGTAGCCGATGGACAGCAGCACGGGAAGTGAGTGCATCTTGTACGTGGATGGGTAGACTGGCTGAGGTAGATTGTTCTGACCAGGCATCGACAAGTTGTTTGGAATAGTCGGCAGGAGTGTGATGACGAGCAGTGGCCGGTGTCTTTTTAACAACCCGACGGATGAGGTGCCACATAGAAGCCACACTTGTTTGCTGGTTGATGCTGTCCGTGAACCGCTGCCAAGACTCAGTGTGAGCACAATCCTGCAGGGCAACTAAAGCGTCCCTAGACATCTGGTAACGATGGAGTAGGTCAGGGGTTGGGTTGGCTTGAAACAATAGGCCATCACGTTCAGCCTCCTCCTTTGCCTCCTGTATACGTGCATCCAGCGTCCAGGATTGGGCAGTATGGCGATGCTGGAGGTGTGGCCGGGAGACATATAGCCTATAAAAGTCATGAGTAGCAGATACAAGATCAGAGTACAACTGTTCAGCTGATGATATGTCAAATGTAGGGAATACATGGGCCAAAAATGAGATGTAAGTCGGGCAATATTTAGGGGGCACAGCAATACGCAAACGAGTGGCTGAAGCACCTGACCCAGCAGTTAGAGAATAATGAAACCGAAGAGCAATGTGATCAGAGAATAAGTCTGGCACGGAGAAGCACTGGACCTGAGATGCTATCAGGCCAGACGAGAGGATGTAATCCAGAGTACCTCCCCGGCAATGAGTGGCACCGCCAGTGTCCCAGTGTGTCAGATGATGCTTGCGAATGTATGAAAGGAGACGAACACCATTACGATTAATAGAGCCAGTACCATCACCCAAATCAGAATGCCGAGCATTAAAATCTCCCATATACACCATACCACGCACTGTTGGAGAAGGAAGAGCCTCAAGAGTGAGTCTAGCTGGGGCAGAATAGACATTACATAGTTGGAGTACTCCATTCCCAGGTAGAACCTCAAATAGCTGAAAGGTCATGTCAGGATCAGTGCAGGTACGGAGAAGGCGATGTGGCAAGGAGCTATGTATGTAAGTCAGGACCCCATTCCTTACCAGATGAACATATGGCACATAACCTGAGAGGGGAGGAGCTTGCCCAGCAGCGAGCGGCCGTCCTGGAAATGCTTCCTGGAGAAAAATAACACTGGGATGATAACGAAAAACATAGGCCTTGAGTTGAGTGAGCTTAGCATAACTGGTGATACCACATACATTCCAGGAGATGACATCAGCCGGCAATCACTAGCGAACTCTGTATTTGGAGGTAGAAGTCCGGTGAGTGGGGGCAGATGAGCGACCTGGAGAAGAAGATGGACCAGGAGAAGGGACTGACTCGAAAAGCTTTTCAAGGCGAGATGCAACAGTATCCATCTTTTCGATAAGGGTAGTGACAGTTGAGATGATGGCCTGCTGAGCCTCGACCAAGGTGGAGGGTTTGGAGTCATTGGCAGCCTGCGCGGCAACCAGCCCATCAATCCTGGCTTCAAGGGCAGAAAAGCGGTTTTCAAGAGCCATACATCGTGCCATGAGGGTAGCAACAGACTTGCGAAGGGCCAGGTCTGGAGGTGAGGCAGGGCTGGTAGGATGAGCAGACTGGGGAGGTGGTGGTGGTGGTGGTGGTGGTGGTGGAGGCGGAGCAATAGTAGAGACAAGAGCCTGAACCTTACGTCGAGTACATCCATGCCACACGTTAGCCCCTGGCTGAAGGCATCGTGGACACTTCCATCGAGACGTATCTTCAAGAGGTGAAGGCTCAGAGGTGGAGGCAGCAGGACGTGATGGTTCACCCCTGACAGGACACGTCTTGGAATCATGGTCGGCCGCACACCATGCACACTTCGGCCTGGCAGAACAGTACCGTGAGATATGCCCAACTCCCCAGCACCTGTAGTACCAAGGCTGGTCATTATGAAGGAAAACGGGTGAGGATGTAGCTGGGGAACTTACGAGGCCTCTCAGGTGAGTCTTCAAGAATGAGAGGCAGAGATAAAAATTCACCAGCCTTTACTCTATCAATGATGTCCTGACGCTTCCTAGAGATGTAGACAAACCGGGAGGTGACAGCAGTCATCTTCACTTCAGCCAGTTCACGCTGCAACTGGAAGGCCCTGTTGACATCAGACAACCAACGCAGCTTTGTGTCCGTAGATGGGTTTCCAGAGAAGGAGAGCTTGACATAGGCATTTCTTGGGGCAAAAGCAGGAAGGTTGGACGAGGGCAAGGAGTTGGTATACAAAGAAGAAACACCAGGGTGAGGCAGAGAAGGTACGTCGTGCGCAGCTGAAGCACCCTTGGCAGTCTTGGCAGCTGGAGGCAAACAGTCCACACCATCGGAATCCTGCGAGGAGTCGGACGAGGCATCAACAGGTCGCTTGGTAGAGGTTGAGGAGGTGGACGGCTGCAACCTGAGCTGCGGAGTGACCGAGGAGAGGGGGGGAAGGTTGCGAGAAGGCAGCTCAGGCCAGTGATCCTCAATTGGAGACTCGTCTTCCTCCGACATTGCCAAGTCGGCCTCCAAGCAGGAATCCGCACTCTCCATCAGGCCAGGCAAGGCCTAGATGGAAAGCAAACAACAACACAAACAACTAAACACTCAATCAGCCAGGGACACACACCCACAGACAATCACAACAAAACTATACACAGAACCAAAACAGACAAACAACACCAGCAACACCACAGAAACAACAACACACAAACAAGAACTCACAAACAACACAAAAAACACAAACAAGAGCTCCAAAACAACACAAACGAGAATGGAGGCAGAGCGCCACGAGTACGTCCACACTCCACCTGTTCTGGAGCGAGACTGTCGGAGCGAGACTCTGGAACTCTTGTGTCGTGGATGGGACTAATTGAAAAAATATCTTGTAGTACAGGTATATGGGACGACTTAAATAATATATTATAAATGTTATAATATTGCACGAATAAAACTGCTTGTAAAATAAAGACATCAACGTTAAGTGTCTCGTTGGTGGTGTTTCGAACCTGATTTGAAGTTCCATGAGACGTATTCAAAGCGGGGTTTGTCCTGGTCTTAGCTCATACCAAGTAACAAAAGAGAGGGAGCGGAGGTGACGAGGGAAGTGTGTTGAGAGCCGGTGGTTAGTGTCTTTTTGGCCGTGAAAGAGTGAGGTTCTCTAGGTGTGACTCGCTGTTTATTGTGTTTACGTAATTGATAAGTGTTAGTGTATTTGGTAATAGTTTGATTTTGAGTTTATGTATTCGCCAATTGATCGATTTAGAGTGAAACTAAATTGTTTTGAAAATTAGCTGTGCTCATATTGTAATTATGAAGGCATAAATTTTCACTTTGTCGATTGTAAAGAATTTTCCTAGTTGTATTTGATGCCGTGTTGGTCTTTACTGTCTTCTGCTACAAGGTTGATATTAGTGTGAATTTCCATATACACCTTGCCTTGTGAACTGACTGACTGCACCACCTTACACATCTTCAGGTCATCAAGACTGCCAACATGTTGGAGAGGGAATATTTCCACACTCGGTCTTCAATACCCTTACCAGTTTAGTGGTTTTCAACCAACTCCTAATCTTCTTCGAGTATCAAAACTAATGTGGGCTAACGAGACTAGAGTCAACGTCAGTCTCTAATTAATGCAAAAAAAAAAAAAAAAAAAAAGTACTGTTGACAAGCCTGTGGGTGCCAGACGCAATCTCCCTGGCCTCTGCTCAAGTAAAATCTACCAAAATAAACATTTTTGCTACCTAGAAACAGATGAAATGCCGAGGGATTCATAGTAAATTACCAAACAGTACGTGTTCACTATTTTCAATACAATAAGCTATTATTAAAAGTATTCAGAATATTACAATGTTGCTATCACGTGAGGGATAATGAGAGCCTTGATATTTGACACTACGATTATAAACTGTAAGGTAGATACGGAGGAAATGGAAGTGTGTGTTAGTGGTATCAACACTTGACACATGTAATATAAAGGTATTCACATTTGCTTCATTTAATAAAGAGCATTCTGGTTCATGATTTTTATTCAGTTATTGTGTAAGTATTTTTCAGCATTTAGTGCTTAATAATAACTATTATATATTGTACGAAAAAAGTATACAATGTTACCTCAGTTGTTTTGTGTTACATCATATGAAAAAGTTAATCTTGTCTTTAATGATGTTAATAATTGACACGAATGTCGGTATATAAATAATTGATAACCGGGTGTATTTTCGTACTTTTATTAAAGCTTCCACACATTTTTCACCTCCCCAAGAATAATTTCTCACCTCCCCAAGAATAATTTCTCACCTTTCTTGTATAGCCCCCCCCCCCCTCTACCCTCCTTACTTCTCCCTCCCACCAGTGAATGGTTCGAGCGAGCAGAGCTCACAACTAGTGTTTCGGGGTTATCTCGGCCAACGTTGACAACGCTGGGTGGGCCTCACGGAAGTGTGACCAGCTGTACATACAGTGTTGAAAATATAATCTACACAACTCTACGTGCTTTTGGAATCATGGTTGGATATAGTTTCAATGTTTTGGATGGAGTGACATTGTGGGTTACATTATGGCTTCAGTGTCTTTTGTGGAATCCATCATTGCCTTAGTGGACTAGCCTACTGAAGAGGGATACTTGAGGAATACGTGGATCCACTTCAACCTCGTGGCTTGAAATGCATGGGTAAGTATTTATATATTTTTTCATAATAGGCTGCCTGTTGACTTTACTTCCATATGAAATGAACAAATAGTAGTTTGGTTTTGAGCCCTATAGTTTCCAGATGAAAGATACGTAGAGTTCTTGATGCGGTGTAGATTTTTCTAACCTTAATTAATGCATGAAAATAAAAAATGCAGTGTGGAGGGATTGTTGGTTCTGTTGTTCACGTTGGTTTGGATATAGTTGTTGTTGACATGAAACTAATCGGGTCAACTGGTCATATTTTTTGGATTTAAAGACATGGTAGTTTGGGTGCTTAACTTACTAATGGAAAGAGGGTAAAGGTACAGAAGTGGACCTTACTGTATAATAGATATTTTACTGTCATTACCCACTATTTTGGACTATTCTAAGACACTTTTCTTTGATTTTTCTTCCTCAAATGCCCCGTTTTCGAGATATGCCCCATTCCCAATACCCATAGAAACATGGGGGGCCCGATGGGAATCGGGGGTTGACGGGTGGGGGAAACACGCATTTGAGGAAGAAAAACCATAGAAGAAAAGTGTCTTAGAATGGTCCAAAATAGTGGGTAATGACAGTAAAATATCTATTATACAGTAAGGTCCACTTCTGTACTAAAACCGGAAAGGGCAATAAAATTAACTTCCCACGAGGGGGCATATTAATTAACGTTCAACAAGGTGTGAAATGTATTCTTGTAGTATCCAGAGCTACTTTTGGTTTGTTTTATGTTTTGGATTCTTGTAATATAATTAGTTGGATGATTATAAGATGTGATGGATTTACGCAGTGGCAGTATCGTAATCAATGAGGTATATATGAGGTGCAGCCATTGCCCACTGGCTATCATTAGGAATTGGGAAGTTCTATTACAAAGCACCTCGGTGACCTACCCTGCTCACAGGATGTGTGAGCAGATATTTGCATTAAAATCAATTGTGGAGAAATATGTTGGGAACGGTAGGAAGTTGTATGCTGCATTCATGGACTTGGAGAAGGCATATGATAGGGTTGATAGAGCTATGACAGAGGTGTTGGGGGTCTTTGCTGAAAGGCATTGAGGCCTTCATGCAGATGCAAAGGCATGTGTACGGGTAGAGGGTGATGTAAGTGGAAGTTTTAATTTTAGTGTAGAGCTGAGACAGGGGTGTGTTTTGTCACCATGGCTGTTCAATATATATATGGATGGTTGTATAAGAGATGAAGGCCAAAGTGAATGGCCTGGGGGTGAAGTTGAGGCTGAATGAAGCAAGTTTGTCCTTGGTGTCAAGTTTATTTGCGGATGACACTGTTGATGGCTGAGTGAAAGGGAGTTACAGAGAGTGATAGATGAGTTTCAGTCTGTGTAAACGAAGGAAACTGAATGTGAATGTTGGTAAAAGTAAAGTGATGGTATTTGAGAGAGCAAAGACTGAAATGATTGACTTTGCTACACCTTGCAGAGTGGGAGTACCAACTGGGACGAATTGTGAGAACTCTGAGGGGTGAGATGATGGAGGAAGTGAACGAGTTTACGTACCTGGGTACAGTTTTGTGGAAGTAATGGAGAAATTAGGGAGAGATCAATGAGGGGTAGACAGGTCATAGGATCACTGGGGAGGATTATGAAGGGTAGAAGTGTGAGTATGGAAGTGAAAAGGGGACTAAGAAATGGTATATTCTTGCCAACACTGACATATGCGTCAGAGACATGGACATGGAGTAGGGTTCATCAGTCTAGAATAGGTGTAGTGGAAATGAGTTACTAGAGAGGAGCATGTGGACTTACTAGGTGGGATGGAGAAAGTAATGAGTGTGTATGAGAGATGCGGTATGAGTGAGAAGGCAACGGACTGGTTGACAATCAATTTTTGTTTTCTATTAAACAATTTACATCGTTAATAAATGAGCTGCATTGTCCTGTTATGTAATTTATTTGACAAATAATAATATTGTTTGGCATATAAAAGCCATCAAAGTTGCACATAATGGAAGTTGATGGCAGCGCATCCGTGACGTCACTATCCATACACGTAGGCCGCCGCCAACCTTTGAAAGCAATAGATTATGATGTCTAGGGGAGTTGTGCGGTATGATTGTGCTTTTACGGAGGATATACTTCATCTTCACCAGGCCAGCCAATAGCCAACAATGGTGTTTTGTCCCAAAAGTGCAAAAACACGAGTAGAAATTCGCCAGAAGAGATTTATTAGTGTTGTGTGTAGTCAGTCTGTAGTAGCTGTCGGTACACTCATGATGCATAATCTCTGACCAGGGAGTTAGCCAGAATCGTCGTCTGACGAAGGCAACTCAATCAGATGCACTCAAATACCAGAAAGCTTCAGTGCTCCACTCAACAAAGTTCGTGGCATCGCTGAAACAACAAATTATTTACACTTAACCGAGCTGCCATTAGTGATAGCCGAAAATTTCAACGACTACCACAGCAGCCTGTAACTATACAACATATATAATATATAACTGCTACTAAAAACTATATATCTAGAACATAGAGATGTTTTTGATAATGTACATTACACTCTTAATAATTATATTAATGCATATTATATAATCATTAACTATGCAGATATAAAATGGAAAAAATACATTGTATTCCTTGGCCACAGTATAGGCAACCATGAACCCGTGCAATTAATATTATTTTGGGTATGTTATCGCACACAATATCTCGTACCAGAAAGAATCTCTTGCTGATCAATTGGCGAGAAAAAAAAAAGCTGTTTCAAAGATGCTCCGACCTTTGTTCAGTGAACCACTAAAGCCTTCTTCTGGTATTGATTCAGTTGCCGTCGTCTTACCAAGACTTTGGCTTACTCCCTGGTCAGAGATTATGTATCATGAGTGTCCACGTATGGCTGGTGACGTCACAACATGGTGCGAGGTACAATGTTTCTCCACAAATTATTTACTCCTATTTTTCGTGAATTTCAACTCTTATGGGAAAAATATTGGTATCCATGCCAGAAGTGCCCATTTTATTGTTTTTATATACTTTGTACACTACAGTCAACCAGTCCATTGGTATTGAATGTGGAGTGGTTGAGAGAGTGAAGCGTAATACATTGAGATGGTTTGGACATGTAGAGAGAATGAAAGGTGTGGAGTTTGTAAAGTGAAGTTGTGGGACCTGGTGTGAGAGCCAGACCTCCAGTTTGATGGCAGAACAGAATGGAAGAGTATTTAAAGGAGAGAAACGTGAGGGGCAGAGGAGGGCTTGACCAAGTAAACTTGACCAAGTAAGGAGGGAGTGTTGGAACAGGGAAAACTGGAGACACTTCTGCCGTGGCCACCCCCTTGGGGGGAGTAACGAGGAGTCAGAGCTATAGACATATAGATAGATGGATTTGAAAACTGATAACATATGCTCTCCCAATTTATTGTGCTTTTGGAGAGTTTGAAGAGGTTGGTGCAAGGTCAAGAAGGATTTTATTGGTGGTATATTGGAGGTTACTCTTTCCTAAAATATCCAAATCAACACCAAATAAAGTGAAAGTAGCTTGTTGAAATGTTTGGAGGAATTGGTTGCTTATTATTTGGCAGCATTACACACTATTTTATATCAAGGGTCCGATGAAGTTTAGACACTTCATTGGACCATTGAGATGGGATAGTATATAGTACTGCCAAATTATAAGAAGCTGAATTCTTATGGCCATAAAATATTGCAATACTTTAACACTATGGTGGCAGTGTTTGGCCGGTAGTCCACTTTTGTTAATTATTTTATGATCATAGACATTTTTCTCGTTCTCTTAATCCATCATCTGACCCACTGGAGTGTAACATAAACCTTCTATGAAATAAGTTTACTTTTTTGTTTATGTTTAATGGCAGACTTTTTCCATGATGCAGATGATTCCATTTATAATTGTAAGTTGCAAGAATATGATATATCATGGGCAACATCACTTTAACCAATTTTAAAATTTTTGTGCAAGTCGACTGTAAATGTTACCGCATAATTTAATGAAAGTTGTGTATTATAATGAATTTTTAGATGGTTATACAAAATATAAGCAATTCATATATATAAAAAAAAAAAATAGCAGTTAATAATTAGGAATTAAAATAAAAGATTTCCACTATTTCGAATGCAATTTAATTCAGTGATAAATGTTGTTAATTCCAGCCGAGCCGTGTCTGTGATGGACCCCAACACTGACATTCAGCGTCTGCCTCGTTGACTCGGCACTTCCGCTTCTCACTTCTACTTCTTGATGGCAGCTCCAACTAGAAAGTACAAGTTTGTGTTGTAAGTTGTTACAATAATGCTTTGTTAAAAATCTATATAATTCTTAATGTTATTGTTATAAATGTGAAAACAATAGCTTAGTGACCTACCCTAGTATGGGCATGGCTCAAATGTCTATAATTTATCAATGTATATACTGTAATTTATAATTTCAGCATGAGCATAACTTTGAAATCTCCACCTCCAAAGGCAGTGGCAGATTTTTTTCTCGTACCATACAAATTTCTATCAAAAGAGTTAGTATCGTGTCGTTATTCTATGAAATGAATGAGGCCGTGTGTTCAAAGTCCCTAGTGCCCCATATTTCTTGTTAAAAGATTGAGCAGTCTATAATCAGAGTTCACAATACTGAGGGAAGTGGTTATTTCTTGTTAAAATATTGAGAGCAGTCTGTAATCGGTATTCACATTACTGGGACTGAGAGAAGTGGTTATTCTGACTTTCCTGGTGTAAAGTGGGAATGAATGTAGTTGAACATCACTCAAATATTGCATTAATATCAATGTCATGTATAGATTTGTGGATGCTGAAGTTGTGTATAAAGGAGTGGGTGGCCATTACTATCGTGGACCATTACTATCGGCAGCCAGAATATTTCTTGTCTTTCTCTCGTCGCTCGCCAAGAACATTGAAGGTCAGTCTCGTGGATATAAAGTAGAATAGTTGCCAAAACATGAATTGCGGTAACTTTTGAGGGAACGTTAAGTATATTAATGTTCATAGTTGCCTTTAGGGATCATAAGTTTGTAATACAGAAGGAAATGTAATGTGGTTTAGTCGTGGTCAAAAATAATCATCTATACACACTCCTAACTCGTATTAGATTGGGAGGTCCAGCATTGTGCAGACATGTGTACTGGCGCGGGGCTCCACTCTCCTGAAGATTGTACCATGCCCCTATACACACACACCATCCAGTAGGAGGGTGTGAGCCTTTCAGTGTGTAGGCTATGTGTATTGATGTGTGTGGTTCAGTCTTTGGAAGATGTGACCCCCTTCCTCCTTGGGGTGGGTCCCAAGGGGGAAGTACACTCTGCCATTTTCCGAAGGAACCCGATTGTCCCCCCGTTTCAGGGGGGCTGGGTTTCCTGAGGGGACGGCATGAGTGAAAACCTGCTTTGCATTGAAGTAGCATATCGTTACTTTGATATGCCCGAATACGAATTTCCAAAAAAAAAAAAAAAAAATTATTAATAATTATTTTTGGCGAGATAGGCCCTGGTTGAACTCCGGCCACTCTTCCAAGTATGAAATAAAGGGTATGTATTGTATTTCTCCAGTTATTAGTGTATATACATATAAGTACCATATATGTCTGCAATAAATAAATGGAGTAAGGTGTTCTTGTATCCCTAGATGAATGGTTTTATTTACCTTATTTTAAAATAGCATTTCAACCAGAGCACTAGACTGGATGGATAGTCTACTAAACAACAAAATTGACATTCGACCGTAAAACCATGTGGCCAAACTATATCGTCACATTGACCTTGCATAAAAGTGGGGAAATATACAAAGAATGAGAGAGAAAAAAAAAAAAACTCCCACGCCCAATCTATTGAAAGAAACGTAATATTATATAAATTCACTCCACGTTAAAAGGAGATAAGAGTACACAGATAAAGATAAGTATACACAAAGAAAATTAGCAAAACACAGCAGATAAGGGCATAAAATTTCCTGCAGCGTACATGTGTGTGATTTGCATGACTTATTAAGATCGTTACGGAATAAATTTAAGAGAATGAGGACATTAAATGCTCACACATACGTGCAAACACAAGTCCATTTTCTAGGTAATTAGAAGTTTTAAAAGAGAAACTTGAGTAATCCAAAATAGCGAAGGATTAAAGATAAATGAAAGGAAGAAATGCAACGGAAATAAATCAACACTCAAGCAAGACTGACACTCAAATGGAAGCTAAAATTAGACTCAACACATGCCAATAGAAGCTAAAATTACACTAAAAAATCTCACCCATTCTCGGTCAATAAGTCTCTCTCTTCTGCCCTCATCAAAGAGCATTACATTTTTACCAGGAGATAACAATGAATAACCTGAAAAATGTTATGAACGTAAAATTATATAACACCCACCCCAATACACGACACAACCAACACCAAGAACTATAAACACACACGCAAACTTGAATCAAAATAAAACCCAGTCGACGCAAACTGATATCTAAATCAACCTGAAACACACGCAAATATAACCAAGAATTCCATACAACACACAAAGAAACTTAAAATTCCGCACACCACACGCAATCTACAAATTGATCACTGCACAAACAAACGCAAAAATAAACAAAACAACCCCCGCTACACGACACGCAAACAAACAAACCAAGCAAGCAAAACCCACGAGCCTAAAACAATGACAAGGAAGAGCCGGGAGACAAGAACGTGAAGTAGGTACATTAAAATCAACGTGAACCACAAAGAAAGTTTGAGTCTGCAGTGTAGAGGAGGGGGGGGGGGGGGTCAGGGGATTAGTCTGTTATAACTACTACTAGTACAATACTACTACTAGTACAATACTACTAGTACAATACTACTACTACTACTACTACAATACTAGTACAATACTAGTACTACTATACTAGTACTACAATACTAGTACAATACTAGTACTACTATACTAGTACTACAATACTACTACTACTACCACTAATAATAATAGGCAGAAGAGGAGGAAGATTATAATATAAACAAAGAGAGAGATGAAGAAACACACACAGGACGCGAGGGAACGGGAGAAAGAATAAACAGTAAGATAAGGGGAGTATGAATAATAGAAAAATAAAGAGATACAGAAAGAGCAAGAGAAGGAAAACGAGGAAGAAATTAAGAAAATTAAAGGAAGCAAGAAGGAAGGAAAACATGAAGGGGAAATGAAAACGTAAACAAAATTAACAGAAAAAAAAGAGAAGTAGGAAAGAGGCAGAAAAATAGATGAGAAAGAAGAAAACGGGAAAATACAAATAGAAGATAAATAAATGGAGAAACATGATAAGAAGAGAAACGGAGGAAGAGAAGACACGATGTTTAGATGACGTCAAACAGAAAAAAATATTAAGGCAGGAAGAGCAAGGGAACAAGAATGAGTCGAAAGGAGAAGGGCGAGAATGTAAAGAAGGAAGAGAAAGGGAGAAATTAGGAGAAAGAGAAAGGAGGAAGAGAAAGGAGGAGGAGAAAAAGAGAGGAGGAAGGGACCTGGAGGAAGGGAGATATAGAAACAGAAAGGAGGAAGGGAGATAGAGAAAGAGGAGAAAGGAGGAGCAGATAAAGAGAGAGAGGAGGAGGAGATGGAGAAAGAGAGAGGAGGAAGGGAGATAGAGAAACAGAGAGGAGGAAGGGAGATAGAGAAAGAAGGAGAAGGGGGAGAAAGAAATAGATGATCAGGAGTAGCACAATATGAAGTGACGGGAGTAGATACCGTAGTTTAATGGTGGTGGTGGTAGCTTAATGGGGTAAAACTTTAATGGTGGGGAGATGGGGACGAGTTTCTGGTTGGGGGCTGGGGTAGTGGGATGGGGGTGGGGACTGGGGTAGTGGGATGGGGGTGGGGGTGGGGAGGGAAGGAAGGAGAGTGGATGAGTAGAGGGAGGAGAGAGAGAGAGAGAGAGAGTGTGGAGGGATAGGAGGATGAGAGAGAGTAGGTGGAAGAGAGGAAGGGATACTGGGGTAGAGGAGGGAAGCTTGGTGTCATGTGGGAGGTGAGGAAGTGGATGGTGAGGGAAGGAGGGAAAGTGGAGAGAGGGAGGGAAGGAGGGAAAGTGGAGAGAGGGAGGGAAAAGGGAAAGTGGAGAGAGGGAGGGAAGGAGGGAAAGTGGAGAGAGGGAGGGAAGGAGGAAGTGGTGAAGCATAGTGAAAGAGTGAAGATAGGAAGCAAGAAATGTCTGAGGGATGGAGGAGGAGTGGAGGAGACAAGGTGAAGGGGGAGGGGGGAAAAAGAAAAGAAAGGAGGGAAGGAGAAAAAAAAGTAAGGAGGGAAGGAAAAAGAAAAGAAAGGAGAGTGAGGGAGAGATGGAGGTAAGATGGGAGAAAAAGTGGAGGGAGAGAGAAAAAGTGCAAAGAAGAAGCAAAGAGAAAAAGAAAAGAAAAGGAAGAGAAGAGGAAAGTATTTGAGGAGTAAATTGGAGGGGATTAATAATAAAACTTGCTGAGGAAGTATGATGTTGTCGGTAAATTGGAGGCGACTGATTCCTCCAGACATCAACACGAAAAATGACACAAAAATACTTCAAGTAGACTAAAAATTACTAAAGAAAAATATAATCCTTCCAGCAAGTGAAAAAAGGCAAAGACTGGGAAGCAAGATGGTAATAATAATAATAATAATAATAATAAAAATAATAATAATAATATTACTACTACTACTAATAATAATAATGCAATGATAATAATACGATGATGATGATGGAATTTATAATGATGACAATACTTTTAATGATCGTGATGTGATAAGTTGATTAAATAATACAGAACCATAAATGACAGTGTAACATCAATCATCACACGACATCAGAAAAGGACAGTAAAGTTGAGGAATACCAATACCAGACACTGAGGGCAGGATGTACAGTAAAGGTGGGATGGTTGTAGAACTTAAGGGATCCGGGTTGTGTTGTAGTCAGAAAATTGGAGGTAGATGAGTCCTTCAAATATTGCCACGAAACACACTACCTATATAGCTTCAAGGAGCTTGTTTCATGGCATGGTCAGAAGCAATCACAAGCCTCCAATTTTCATACACGATCACAGGGGCCTCAAGGAGAGACTATTCTCTTGTTGGTGAATTGGAAGGCTGTTGATTCCTCCTAACTATGCCAGAAAACAGACGTCCTCAATGGTACAAATAGGGGATCTGTTGTTTCATGGCATAGTTTGGAGGAATCAGAGACCTTTCAATATACCAGCAAAAGATTCTCCCCTTAAAAAGTAGGGATTCACTTGGGACCGAAGGCGCGTCAAAATCCTATCAGTATTGCCTTCATCTCAACATAGAAAAAGTTGAGTTGAGGCAGAAAGTTTACAAAGTTACGAGAACTTTGATGGTGTGAGGAAGAGGTGAAGGACGAGGAAGAGGAGGAGGAAAAGATTGGGTAAACGAGGAGGAGTGACACACACACTTTCTCGTAAGGGTACAAGCATAAGAAAATATCGCGTCAAAGGCACACACACACATGTAACACACTTTCTCGTAAGGGCACAAGCATACAAAAATATCTAGTCAAAGGCACACACACACATGCACCGAAACTTGGAAAGGGTCGAAGGAACTGTTAATTTTTCTCTTCTCCTTCCTTCCAAGACTCAGTTAACAAACTGAGGTGCAGTTTGCCTGGGTGCGTGCAAGTGGTGTGTGTGTGTGTGTGTGTGTGTGTGTGTGTGTGTGTGTGTGTTGTAACTACTGTATAGCGAAACTCTTTCTAGAGATATTTTCTATTTGGAAACATTTTCTGTTTAGGATATTCGTCCCTCAAAGAAAATCATATTGCTTGAAGATTAATTAAATAGCTAAATAAATAAACTAACCAAAAAACACATTATCTATAAGAACTCCGTCTCTACTGAATAATATTCTGTCTTTGGAGAAATCCAATAATGAGAAAATCGTCTACAAATGAAACTGTGCAAGGCTGAAATGAACCAAACTAAGGGGGTCAACTATTGTGAGCGGTCCTGGAGTGACGGCGTCTACGTCGTGTGACCACCCCTCAAGGCTGCAAGAAGCTATGGGGGCCAAACCGCCACAAAATCCCCCCGCCCCCATGAGGGAGGCGCGAGCTCCTGGGAACGGCTTCGGCTACTGATTCCTCCACACTATGCCAGGAAACAGATGACCTCAGTATTACTAATAGAGAATTTGTTTCGTTGCATAGTTTGGAGGAATCAGTAGCCATCCAATTTATCTACAAAAGTGTATCACCTTAGGGAAAGCTTGTAAATATAAGTCAGAAGCTTGAAAGTTACTGCATCCTTCAAATCGATCTGTTAATTAAACACCACTTATACTGAAGGACCCTGTGATCGTGTATTGGAGGCTTCTGATTCCTCCTGACTATACCACGAAACAAAATCCTTGCATATAGGTGGCGTTTCGTGGCAATATGTGAAGGACTCGTTTCGTAGCAATATTTGAAGGACAACAACACCAATATCAACAAATAATAAACGAAGACAACAACAACAATATCAACAAATAATAAACGAAGGCAACAACATCAACAACACCAATATCAACATATACTAACAAGAAAAAACAACAAGAACATCAAACAATATAACAAGAAAATACAAAAGCCAAAAAATTACTGCAAACAAATGTGTTCATAAACAAACAACAACAACAATAACAAAAATATAAACAAAAATAACAAGAGATACAATAAAAAGTTACAATAAACAAGAATAATAACAAAAACAACAACAACAACAATATTTGGAAGCAGAAAACTGGAACCGATATATAAATTTTACTGCTTCACCAACACTATATATATATATATATATTTCTCTCTCTCTCTCTCTCTCTCTCTCTCTCTCTCTCTCTCTCTCTCTCTCTCTCTCTCTCTCTCTCTCTCTCTCTCTCTAATATTATACCTTCATACGTTTCTCAGTCTCTCTGTCTGTCACTCTCACTCCTACACCCTCCTCCTCCTCCTTCTCCTTCCTTTCACTCCTTCTCTCCCAATCTATTTTACGTCCAATATATTCTCTTTCATTTCTCTCCTTCGCTGTCGTTCCATTTTTATCCTCACACCTCTCCCTTCTTCCTTGCTCTGACCTGACCTGAGTTATACATACATATCGTTCAATATCTTTCTTTCACTTCCTCTCCACGTCTCTCTCTCTCTGAGTCTGTCTTTCATTCATCTTGTTTCTGTTTTTATTTGGTTTTCTTTCCTATCTTTCCTTCACTTTTTCTTTATTCTCTCTGTCTCTGTCTCTGTCTCTGTCTCAGTCTATACAATTTCCTTCTCTTTCTTCAATATCTCTCCTCGTTTCCCTCTTATTCAGCTTCTTTCCATATTTCTCTCTCTCTCTCTCTCTCTCTCTCTCTCTCTCTCTCTCTCTCTCTCTCTCCATAATTTTTATATCTGCCTCACAAACGCTTTTTCTTCTTCTCCTCCTCCTATCCTTCCATCTTTCTCGAACTATTTCTTTTTTTAACTCTCCTTTATTCTCTTCTCCCATATCACATACAGTATATATATATATATATTTTTTTTTTCCCCTTCGCTTCCCACGTTCCATTATAAAATGTTAAGGGGTTAAAGCAATGTGGGAAAATATACTAAAAGAGGGGTAACTATTTCCTCCAGACTATGCAAAAAAAAATAAAAAAAAAGACCTTTACTCGTAAGCTGATGAAGTCTGTTTTTGCGCACAGAATAAAACAAAAAAATGAATATGAAAACTGAGAAATATACCATAGAGTGTAAAAGGTGGAAGGGGGAAGAGGAAGACAGACAGACGGATGGACAGATAGATGGATGGGAAAACAAAAAGAGAGAGAGAGGAAGGAATAATTAACAGGAAGAGGAAAAGAAACAAGACGGAGAAATATGAAACTACAGAATAACAGTTGTTGACGCGGATGAATGAATATGAAGGAGAGAGAGAGAGAGAGAGAGAGAGAGAGAGAGAGAGAGAGAGTTACAAGGAGTTACAAGGAAAAGAAGAACCCTAGGGGACCTTACGATCCATACAAAGAGGGTACCTGTGGGTTTAGTTGCGCAAGTAGGCGACCGTCCTCGAATGTGTCATGTGAAACCATCAAGGAACACTCGCACAACGGCTTAAACACATAGACGGTGATTTAAGACTTTGTCTAATCTGGACTTGAACTGAACCACAGAGTTGCTGTTGACTACATCAGCAGGAAGCGCATTCCAAGTACCGCAGATGCTGTATGTAAAGAATTTACCACACAAATCACGGTTGTATCGCTTCAGTTCAGGTTTGTAGCCATGATTCCTGGTTGTGCCCTCACTGAGTTGGAAAATGTCCCTGTAGTCTACATTGTCAAAGCTTCGTAGTATTTTAAACACTTCGATAAGCTGACCACGCAGTTTCCGGGTTTCCAAAGAGAACAGGTCGAGTTCTACCAACCGATCTTCATAGCTCTTGTGTCTAAGAGAGGGTATAAGTTTGGTTGCCCTGGCTTGCACTCGTTCCAATCTCGCGATATCCTTTCGGTAAGAAGGACTCCAAAACTGGACTGCATACTCCAGGTGCGGTCGGACAAGGGAATTGTACAGACAAAGTACTATCTCCTTGTTCCGGTATCCAAACTGTCGCTTTATGTACCCTAACATCCTTTGGGCTTTCTTCTCAGCCTCAATACACTGCTTTGAGAACTTGAGGTCGCTGGTGATAGTTACACCCAAGTCTTTCTCAGTATCAGTGCTTACGAGAGCATTGCCCTTAAGGTTATACTCTGTTCGGGGGTTTCTGTGGCCTATATGCATAACTTTGCATTTGTTCACGTTAAATGGCATTTGCCATGTGTCAGACCACTCCCCGATCTTCCTAAGATCTTCTTGTAAGCGGGTAGTATTTCCTTCTTTCGCAACATTTATGCCAAGCTTAGTATCATCGGCGAATTTGGAAATCTTGGCAACCATGTCACCATCCATGTCATTAACATAGATGATAAACAGTAGTGGTCCCAGAACAGAACCTTGGGGAACACCGCTAGTAACGGGCACCCACTCTGAAGCCTGTCCATTCACTACCACCTGCTGCCGTCTGTCACTTAGCCAGTTCTCTATCCAATTTGCCACATTTCCGTCTATGCCCAGTGCACGCACTTTCCGAAGGAGGCGGCGGTGGGGTACCTTATCAAAGGCTTTCTGAAAGTACTATCTCGACCGCTTTATCCCGATCATGCGCGCTGAAAACAAAATGGAAGAATTCCACCAGATTTGTGAGGCATGACCGGTGCTGCCGGAACCCATGCTGGGAACCCCTCAGTAGCAAATTTGATTCTGAGAGAGAGAGAGAGAGAGAGAGAGAGAGAGAGAGAGAGAGAGGCCAGCTCCCCTTGTCAAGAATTGTAGGTCCTGAGAGAAAGTTTGGCTACTGAGCGAATAAAAGCCTTGTAAATTACACCCCAGCAAAAACCAGACATGGCCATAAGTCTCCCTCCTATGTGTACCCTATCCCCCTCACCCTGACCCCCTTATAAACCCTCACCTTGACCCCCTTATATTCCCTCACCCTGACCCCGTTATATCCCTCACCCTGACCCCTTTATATTCCATCGCCCTGACCCCCTTTT
The DNA here is from genome assembly GCA_033782935.1 of Petrolisthes cinctipes. Lineage (NCBI taxonomy): Eukaryota > Metazoa > Arthropoda > Malacostraca > Decapoda > Porcellanidae > Petrolisthes > Petrolisthes cinctipes. Next base: position 17,155 of record JAWQEG010000505.1, on the reverse strand, counting down.
ATCCCTCACCCTGACCCCCTTATATTTCCTCACTCTGACCCCCTTATAGACCCTCACCCTCACCCCCTTATATTCCTCAACCTGACCCTCTTATATTCCCTCACCCTGACCCTCTTATATTCCCTCACTCTCCTATGTGTATCCTTCCCCCTCACCCCATATATCCCTGCCCCTCACCTCCTGATATCCCTTCTCCATCCTTCCTCACTCCTAACACACCTTTAAAATCCCTACCCCTTACCCTATCACCCTATTTCAATCCCTATCCCTTATCCTATTTAAATCCCTATCCCTTATCCTATCACCCTATTCCTTATCCTATTTAAATCCCTATCCCTTATCCCTTCACCCTCACTCTCTTTCATCCACTCTCAGGTGAGGCGATGGTAAAGTGGAAGAGTTTTGGACAGTGGATTTTTTTTTTTTTTTTTTTTTTTTTTTTTTTTTTACAACAGATTGAGTCCACGCCAATTATATACTTGATTCCCCCCCCCCCCCGAGGTGATCTGATCTTTCTCGCTGTTCTTCAAAGTAACCTGGCTGGCTACACCGACACGTCAAGGAAGGAAATACCCCCCTCTATATCGACACCAACACTTTCTCTCACTATCTCTCTGGTTATAATTCCCATTTCCTAATTATGGTTTCCGTCCTTTCCCACACACACACACACACACATCTTGTACCATATTCCAAGATGCTGTGAGTTTTCCTATTATTCTATTTTTTTCTTTAATTCTCCTTTTCACTATGATTTTTTCTTTTTTTCGATTTCAAAACACTTTAATCCATTCCTACCTACTTTGTTATTGTATTTCCTCATCTTCATTATGAATAATTTTACTTTTCTATATCAAAACTCCCTCATCCATTCATTATTTAGTTATAATTTTATTTATATACATATACGGTATATATTTTGTTCCAGTCAAGCAACGCAAATTTTCTTCTTCTTTTCCCTTTTTTTCAGATCCAAGTGCCATTTGTCTGTGAGGGAGGGAGGCATACATTCTCCATGGCACTCGACTCGTTTTACTCTCCGGCAACACGAGCCATTTATCTGCCACACTGAGATTTATTTATTTTCTTTTGCCACTTACCGGTTCTGTTGTCCATTGTTATATTATTATATTGATTCTATTTACTTGATATCCAAATTTATACTTATTTTGGTTATTTATTTGTTATTCACATTTATATTTATTTATATTCTACTGATTTGTTATCCATATTTATACTTATTATATATTTTGGTTATTTATTCATTATTCACATTTATACTTATTTGTATTCTACTGATTTGTTATCCATATTTACAGTATATATATTTTTTATTATATTAATTTGTATTCCAAAATACCAAAAATAGGACCTCCCCTTAAAAGCTGATGAAAACATAAACACCGACCACTAATTGCCCTTGCCGTTGTATACTTTCTTGTCTTCATAACTTCATAATGTGCTTTTTATTTTATTCTCCACAAGGATGAACACTTTCCAGCCATCGTGCTTCTTTTTTTCTCATAAACCGTGGAGTGTTTTATCTTAGTCTGATATTGAGTAGAATATTTTTTTTTTTTTTTTTTTTTTTTAGCTGTCGTGGGTCATACTTACTTTGATCTTATTTTCTAGATGTACTGTAAATACACTTTTAAAGCTGCCCCGTAGATTTTATAATATTATGTATTGAGTGTGTTTCCTTTTTAGAGTAGAGTATAGTCACCTTCATACAGCCTCTCTCCAGTTCCGATTTATTTCAGAAGTGCCTTTGTAGTGTACCATAAAATAGGTCGATTTTCTTTGATTGAGTGTGTAACCATTCTCTAATTATCTGCCTGCAATGTATTCTGATTCATTTACCATTACATTCCTTCATGCAGATAACCTATGCAATTTCTTTCAGCATATTCTCTTTGCCATTTTGTGTAATATCATTGTCTGCATACTCATGCAGAATTTCATGTATACAACATATGTATTATGCATTTAATACCATAATCAAATACTCTTAGCTTTGTTAACGTCAGGTACGCAGTAAATTGTATATAATGTTAACTTTTTTTTTACATTAAATCATTGGGAACTATTCACCGCATCTCTCTCTTCCTTGAGCACTTCAACAAGAGAGTTATAGACACTAGCTCCTGAGGCTGAGAAGTTGTAGTGGAGAAACCCTGACAGTGGCCCTTACCAGGAGACCTTCTTTAAGTTGCAGCACAACTTATAGTTGGTGGCTGCAACACGCACCACCCACCAACAAGTGAAGATTGCAGCCGTCACCAACAAGTGGTGACCCCCGGAGATTACAGCCGTCACCAACAAGTGGTGACCCCCTGAGTGCGGCTGCAGCAATCACCAACAAGTGGTGACCCCCGGATGCAGCTACTGCAATCGCCAACAAGAGTGGATCAAGCTGCAGTCTACAAGAACACCTTTGCCCTGCAGTCACTATCAAGTAGTGACCTGGAGTGCTGCCGCTACTCCATTATAGTCTACAATAACGCCTTGGCCTGGCAGTCACTATCAAGAGGTGACTTGAGTTACTACCTCTCCTGTGCAGCTGTTGCTCCTGCCACGGTCCATCCTATCTACATTGTCGCTGTGAACCCTGAGGCATCGCCAGTCCACAGCAGCCATCTGTAAGCCTCCAACTACGCCGTTGCTGCCTGCCATCCAACACCTATACACCACTGGTACTCGCGGCAGTCTAGCTACCAGCAACAGTGCCCTCACCTTGGATTACAGTGCTTCACCTTGGATTACAGTGCTTCACCTTGGATTACAGTGCTTCACCTTGGATTACAGTGCTTCGCCTTGCATTACAGTGCTTCACCTTGGATTACAGTGCCTCACCCTGGATTACAGTGTTTCACTCTGGACAGTGTATTGTCCTTTATTATTAGTGCCTTGTGTGTGAATTACAGTGCCAGTGTATTCAGCAGCATACTGATATAACCTGACTAATGCAGCTGCCGTGATATCAGGTAACCCTCGTCAGCATTTACACCCTGAGTTCACTGACCAGTATGTCTACTGAGGATCTCTCAAACTCAGGCAACCACACTGCCACTGCAGTAGCCATGAGAGCCCCTGCTTTCTGCAACCAAGACCCCACCATATGGTTATCAATACTGGAGTGTGGTTTTGCTGCTTCTAATATCACGAGAAGCCTCACTAAATTCTCACATGCTGCAAGTCTGCTACCACCTGAAGTTCTCACTCAAGTATCTGATGTCATTACTTCAGCCTCAACCTCTGCTACGCCCTATGAGGATCTTAAGACAGCAATTTTAAATCGCCTACAATCATCAGTGGCCGCTCGTCTCCGTGAGTTGCTATCAAGAGAAGAACTTGGTGGAGAGAAACCTACAGACTTACTACGTCGTATGAAAACACTGCTTGGTGACAAGTACCAGGCCTTTGATAAAGATCTTTTCAAACAACTGTTCTATCAACGCCTGCCACCTGACATTCAACGTGCTCTCATCAGTGTGAAAGGCAAGCTGCCACCAGATGAGCTTGCCAATCTTGCAGATGGCTACATGGCAACTCTTCCACCTGTACCAGCATCACCAATCTCCTCCATCACGACACAAGAAAATTCCCAAATTGCCCAGCTCGCAAATCTAATTTCCCAGCTTACAATGGAAGTCAGCAACCTGAAGAAACAAATCAACAACCTCTCAAGTTCCCGACCCTCGACGCCAAACCGCCAACACCATCGGTCACGTTCAAGGAGCACTTCAAACTTCTGCTACTACCATCGCAGGTTTAGGGATAAGGCTCTCAAGTGTGAAAAGCCCTGCAGCTACATGGCGTCAAACAACAATGGCGAACATTAACGCAGCATAATGTTTGCCATACTCAGTCTACGCTGCTCCACATCTTTGATCGCCGGTCCCATACCAAGTTCCTGGTAGACACCGGTGCCGACGTAAGTGTCCTCCCTGCTACAGCTAGCCAGCGGTCGCTACCTCCTTCTCTGCATCTCTACGCTGCTAATGGTACCAAGATACCTGTATACTCGCGGCAAACAGTGCATCTGGATCTGAACCTTCGTCGCTCTTTTCAATGGACATTCTACGTAGGAGCAGTGTCACAAGCCATCCTTGGTGCTGATTTTCTCCGTCACTTCAACCTGATGGTAGACGTAAGAGGACGAAAATTGGTCGACCCACTCACAGATATCTTTACTAATGCACAGCCAGCACCTGGTGACAGCACACACCTGTCTGCTATCAACCATGACCACAAGTTTGCTGACCTCCTCAAGTCATTCCCTATGCTGACACAACCCTACTCATCCAGCATACCTGCCAAGCATCACGTGACTCATCATATAGAGACTACCGGACCCCCAGTGCACGCCAAGGCCCGACGCTTAGCCCCTGAGCGTTATAAGAAAGCCAAAGCCGAGTTGCAGCAGCAACTGGTCGTCGGCTCTTCACATTGTTCCTAAGAAGACCGGAGACATGCGACCTTGTGGTGACTACCGTGCCCTCAACTCACGCACCGTGGAAGATAGATATCCTTTGCCCAACATTCAAGAATTCACTTCCCAACTCTCAGGTTCCACAATCTTCTCTCGGATCGACCTCGTCAAAGCATTTCATCAGATTCCAGTCCATCCCACTGACATCCCGAAGACGGCCATTATCACACTTTTTGGCATGTTCGAATACGTCCGGATGCCCTTTGGATTGCGGAACGCGGCACAAACGTTTCAACGCTTCATAGATGAGGTCCTTCGAGGTCTACCCTACTGTTTTGCCTACATAGATGACCTTCTCATCGCTAGTCCTGATGAAGCCAGCCACAAACAACACCTCTGCCAAGTCCTCCAGAGAGTGCAAGATTATGGCATCCAAATCAACACAGACAAATCCGAACTCAGTGTGACATCCCTTGAGTTCCTAGGTCACACAGTCTCTCCAGCAGGCATTGCTCCACTTTCCTCAAAGTGTGAGTCCATCCAGCAGTTTCCCAGGCCGTCTACCCAACGCCAGCTCAAGGAGTTCCTTGGGATGGTTAATTACTATAACCGCTTCATTCCACACTGCTCACTCCTGCTACGACCGTTGTACGCCATGATTAAACCTTGCAAGAGAGGTCAATCTGTTACCCTCGTCTGGACTGAAGAAGCGGAAGAGGCCTTCCTCTCAACAAAACAGGCCCTCAGCGACGCTGCCACGCTCTCTTTCCCTGCACCAGACGCAGAAACTTCAATTGCTACAGACGCCTCAAACATAGGTGTTGGTGCCGTCCTACAACAGCGTGTCGGTACATACTGGAAGCCAAATGCCTTCTTTTCCAAGAAACTCGCCTCGGCAGAGTCAAAGTATAGCGCCTATGACAGGGAGCTACTTGCCATCTTCAAAGCTGTCAAGCGTTTTCGCTACTTCATCGAGGGACACAGTTTCCACATCTACACTGACCACAAGCCACTCACTACAGCATTCCTCAGAAATAGGGAATCTTACACCCCAAGACAAATGCGCCACATGGACTACATGCCATGAAGTGCCTCCAGCCAGTGCAGCCTCGTACGTCCAACTCGAAGACTTTCGTTCACCAGGACCTGGAAGCCTGCACACACGTCTTTGTTAGAGTTGATGCAGTCAAAAGGCCCCTTCAGCAGCCATATCAGGGCCCCTTCCGAATAGTTCGCAGGACTAGGAAGAACTTCACCATCGACAAACATGGTTCTCAAGAAGTTGTGGCCGTAGACTGGGTCAAGCCTGCTTATATCCTGAATCCGGACCAGATGCTATAATCAGTGCAAGTGACTGTTCCTCCAACATATGCTGGAAACAAACTACGACACACAAGAGTATCGTTCCTCCTTCCTCGAAACTAGGGGGGAGTATTGAAGTGTACCATAAAATAGGTCGATTATCTTTGATTGAGTGTGTAACCATTCTCTAATTATCTGCCTGCCATGTATTCTGATTCATTTACCATTACATTCCTTCATGCAGATAGCCTATGCAATTTCTTTCAGCATATTCTCTTTGCCATTTTGTGTATCATTGTCTGCATACTCATGCAGAATTTCATGTATACAACATATGTATTATGCATTTAATACCATAACCAAATACTCTTAGCTTTGTTAACGTCAGGTACGCAGTAAATTGTATATAGTGTTAACTTTTTTTTTACATTATATCATTGGGAACTATTCACCGCATCTCTCTCTTCCTTGGGCACTTCAACAAGAGAGTTATAGACACTAGCACTTCTTAAAGAGAGTTATAGACACTAGCTCCTGAGGCTGAGAAGTTGTAGTGGAGAAACCCTGACAGTGGCCCTTACCAGGAGACCTTCTTTAGGTAGCAGCACAACTTATAGTTGGTGGCTACAACACGCACCACCCACCAACAAGTGGTGACCCCCTGGAGATTGCAGCCGTCACCAACACCTTTACATTTCGCCTTCAGTTCTCATATTCTAACTTTTCTTTTCTCTCTCTTTTTCTCTTTGTTTCATAAGTACAGCCGGCAGCATAAATTCGCGTCTATCCCATATACTTGATAATGCTAATATGACTATATAGTCAAGTATCAGCGAGGTCAGTAAGGTAGAGCTTGTTGCTCGCAAATGTCAGAGTGCTGAGTTTTACCCCGGAGCAAGGAAAAGGGCTCTCCTACTTAATATGTCAATATTATCAGAACATCCATAAACTAGCCACAGGTGCATTTTAATAGTTAATCAAAACCTGATTTATCGAGCATTACAATGTAATATTCCGCACTATGAAATACAGCAAATTAATACATCAGGAATCATTTGGTGCCTATTGTTGCATCCACATAAAAATAAAATTGCTCACATACAGATTATTATTTCATTATCATTCGTTTCACTCAGCATACAAGCCTGCCAACCATCATTACCTTCTCTCTCACTAGTGAGTGCTTCAGATGTGTGTCTCGGACCGAAGTTTGTGGTTCAAACCTGGGAAAAGGAGTGTTGACAACACTGCAGTGGCCCTCGCGGCAGTGGAGCCGGCTGTACGTACCACGAATAATATATCAACTTGTCAGGAATTTTCCCACGTTCAAGGCAAGGTCGTGGATTTCATTCAATGCCTTGTGCTTCCATGAGTAACGCTTAGGTGTTTCCTGGAAAGGCGTTTGTTTTTCCAGGACTGGCGGCATGTTGTTATTTCAGGAGTAGAATATCTTGTTATTCCGAGAGTAGCTCTTGGATTTTTCAGAACTATTTCTTTGTGTTTCCAGTAGTTGTAATTTTTTGTTATTCCAGGAGAAATTTTTCCTTCCTAGTTTCAGTAGCATATTGTTATGTAAACGGAAGTTACGTAAGGCTATGTAATCATTGTATATATGGTCCATTTTTGTTGTTGTTGTTGTTGGTTGGTTAGTTTGTGAGCAAGATGTCTCAGTAACTTACGGAGGGAACTTAATCATATTTCACAGGATGGTTGGACGTTATGAAACCTTGAAGTTATTAGAATTTTCTGGATCAAGGTGAAAACAAAATAAGGTCGTGAATGAAACCAGTTTACATTGTGTTATTGATAAGGGTGAAAGTGAAATATGTACCAATAAAGACGTAGACTTTAAATTGGGTGTGTAAAAATCCTCGTTGGGTCGAGTGTCGTTCTAGTTCTCTTTGGTGTTGAGTATTTCCAAGAAGTAGCCTTTACCTTTGCTTTCCAAAATAATGTTGTTTCGCGTCCCAGGAGTATTGCTATCATCTATATTTGTTTTGGGTTTTCAGGAGTATTTTTGCTATTATCTATATTTGTTTTGGGTTGTCAAGAGTATTTTTGCTATTATCTATATTTGTTTTGGGTTGTCAGGAGTATTGCTATTTTGTGTGTTTGTGTTGGGTTGTCAGGAGTATATCTATTATCTATATTTGTTTTGGGTTGTCAGGAATATATCTATTATCTATATTTGTTTTGGGTTGTCAGGAGTATTGCTATTTTGTGTGTTTGTGTTGGGTTGTCAGGAGTATTGCTATTATTACCTTTGTTGGGTTGGCAGGAGTATCTATCAAGCTCTTTCCTAATTTTGGTCAGATCTAATTGTTGGATGTATCAATCAGTGTCTATCCGTCCAGGTCCAGGAAGCTGCATGGCCTAGATGCCCGTAGCGAAGGGAGGGAGGGAAGGAAGGTGTTCTGCAGTGGAGATTAATGACTTGAGAGGTAGGCTACACTGACCAGGGGAAGGGAAGGGGAGCAGAGAAGAAGAAGGGAGAACAGGAGAAGGGGTAAAGAAGGGAAGAGGAGAAAGGGGAAGTGGAGTTGAGGGAAGAGGAGAAGGAGAAGGAAACAGGGGAAGGAAGAGAAGTGAAGAAATGATAGAGGAGTAGTTGGAGCCGAAGGGGCGCCAAAGCCTTTAAGTAATAAAAGGATGTATTATGTTGTATTGTGCATATTCGTAGGTATATGTGTGTCTGTTCATACCGTATACGAACTATGATGGAAATAGAGTTTAGTAAAATTTATTATGAGAGTAAATTCGATACATGAAGCTTAAGGGGATATAGTAGTACACGTTTGATACATTGGAGTGCCTTGATTCCTCCAAAGTATGCCAGGAAACAGGACCAGGTGAATATATACAGTGGTGTCCTGTTGCTTGGAATTGTTTGGAGGAATTAGTTGCTTCAGATATACGGTACCAGCAGTGTACTACCCTCTTAAGGAGGTGCGGGAATAGGGGGACAGGCTTTGGGGGGGGGTTAGGGGGGTGCGGGAGTAGGGGACAGGCTTGGGGGGTGTGGGAGTAGGGGGAAATGCTTGGGAGGGGGAGTTAGAGGGGTGCGGGAATAGGGGACACGCTTTCTACCTCCCCGAAGTCTGTCCCCCTATTCCCGCACGCCCCAAACCCCCCCCCCCCCAAGCCTGTCCCCTACTCCCACACCCCCTCATGTTGGTAAATTGGAAGGCTACCGATTTCCCCCAAACTATAACAGAAAACAAACTCCCTCAATGGTACAGCCACAATCAACACATTCCTTCCATCGTGCAAGTAAATCAGTATCATATCAATATATAATTATCATACAGTACCTTATGTCAACTCAACCCTCTCAATGATTACTATGAGGTACTGCAAAGCCATTCATATGTTGTTCTTTATTACCAAGATATTTACTACGATGGAAGGAAACTGTCGGTGGATATTTGATTGTGGCTGTACAACTATAGGGGATCTGCTTCGTGGCACAGTTTGGAGGAATCAAGAGACCTTCCAATTCACCAACAAAATAATCTCCCCTTAATAAATAATGAAAACAAGAACGTAGAGATTAACAATGTTACGAGTATAAAAAAATAGGAAATACACACGGAATAAAAAAATGACGTGATAATAAAAATGTTACGAGTATAAAAAGTCGGAAATATATATACACGGGATAAAAAAACAAAAAACAAAAATGTAGAAGTCGGAAGCAAACACGATAAAAAAAAAAAAAAAAAAAAAATCCTACACCCACGTCCTATATTTTCAGAAAACCTCAGCAAGAAATAAATGAAACAGGAAGGCCACGAGTGAGGCTTCAGATTTCATGCTCAATAATTTTCTCTCGTTATCTTGAAGAATGGACGAAGTTGACAGCCGTGGTATTAATTTCCTCAGAACTGACTCTCTCACACACACACACACACACACACACACACACACACACACACACACACAAAAATAAAAGAACAGCTGACTCGGACAAGACAAAGTGTTTATATGTGTACAGTCGAGAGCATAAGTTTTGTTCTTACTTTGGCTTCGTCAGTACGTCATGATTATAAGTATTCGTATTATGTTTTTTATACAATAATTTTTTCCCTCATTGTTTAGCATTTTTGGTAAATATTTTTCCCCGACTGTCCTAGAATTTCCTTTATTCTTCAAGTCAGAGCATTTTATTTGCACTTTTGCTCTTACAATACCTGCGTTTCGATTCAGCTTTTTTGCTATCTCTGGGTTACACACACACACACACACACACACACACACATAAATATATATATAAATTGGATTAATATTATATTGGTACACAAAAATGCACCATAACTTCAGTAACTCGTCATTTAATTACACAAGATAAGAAGTGTAAATGTTTATGCTGTGTTTTTTTTTATATAATCGCTAGTCACCTCCTCTTGTGAAGTTGGAGAGGATTTGTTTTGTTTTTTGCCTCCGTTCGTCTGTCAGTCAATATGGAAACAAAATATTTCATAAAGTCATGATTCGATTTTCACAACATTCTGTGAGCAAAGCGAGAAGTTATTTATAATATTTAGAAGGGGATTGTTATGGCGTAGGTGAAGATATGAGAATAAATGTGCCCTGTAGTGGTTAAGAATGAAGGTGAATTATGTTCAACTGGTTCCTGAGACACCCACAAGGAGAACAGACTCGAATTATGGGGGAAAGAAAGTTCAGCCTTGGCACAAAATTGAGGAGAGAGAAAGTTGGAGAAGCAGGAAGAAGGGTTGCTGTCAGATGCTGGCAATGGGAAGAGAAGAGTTTGGGGAAGGGGAAACTCAGCCATGACAAAAAAACTGAGAAGAGAGAATGTAAAGGATAAAATGGAAGAAGGATTGCTGTTACTTGCTAACAATAGGGAGAGGTAAGTTTGGGGAAGGGGTAAATTAGCCTTGACACAAAACTGGGATGAGAGAAAGTAGGATAAGATGAAAGAAGGATTGCTGTCATCTACTACCAATACAGGGATTGTGGAAGAGGTGGGTTTTAGCAGGGCAGAGTAGATGTTCATGAGAAGGAAAAATAATAGAAAATGGCCAAGTAGTATGCTGAAGAAATTGATATATAGAGAGAGAGTGGTCGGCTGCTAGGAAAAGTTTGGAGGAATTTTTTGCTCCTGATTAATTAACCAACACTTTACTACCAACTAAACGGTGCCTGTATCATACTCGGAAAACCTTTAAAATTCTACACCATAAAGAGATAATTTACTTTGGGGGAATCTGAGTCTAATGTCTTAATCCTTCAATCAATACTACAAAACAGGTCCCCTACGCATTTATTGAAGTGATTGATTTGTTCCCTGGCATAGTTTGGACAAATTACTGGTCCTTCACTGTAACTAAAATATCTTCCATACCTTATTGTTGGCTGACAGGCTGGCGTGATGAATGAAAGGAAGGAGAGAGGGAGAGGAGGAAGGGAGGAAGTTAAGGAAGGAGGAAGGGAAAGGAAGAAGGGAAGGAGAGGGGGAAAGATTGAGTAAGGGAGGAAGGGACAGAAGGGAAAAAGGGAGGGAGGGGAAAATGAAGGGATGAAGGCCGGGGAGGGAGGGAGGAAGGTAGGGAATCGGAGGGAAGGAGGGAGGCAGAGAGAGTGGGAGGGAGGAATGGATTGGCGGGAGGAGGGATGGAAGGAATGGAGGGAGGGGAGGGACGGATAAAAGTTGGAGAGGGAAGGAGGAAGATAGAGTGAGACATCGGAAGAGAATAGGGAAGGGTAGGAAGGAGGAAAGGAGCGGGAGAAAGATTAAAAGAAAGGAAGGAAAGAGGGGAAGGGAGTGGAAGAAAGGAAGGAAGGAAGGAGGAAGGTAGAGTAAGAGAGCATGAGGGAATAGGGAAGGAAAGGAGAGGGAGAAAGATTGAAAGGAAGGAAGAAAGGAGCGGGAGAAAGATTGTAAGGAAGGAAGAAAGGAGCGGGAGAAAGATTGAAAGGAAGGAAGGAAGGAAGGAAGGAAGGACAGGACAGGACGGGAGGAGGGACTATAGATAATGAGACCAATCAACACTGTTTTTTCGTATGCAGCAACATGTGTGAGGGGGTCAGGTTGGTTGGTTGGTTGGTTGGGGTGTGGAATGAGAGACAGTGTTTAGCTAACGTTCAATAATTTTATATTCCGATTTATTTTTTTATTTTTTATTTTTTTTCAATTATTCGTATAAATTTTTGGTGTTACTGTTTTCTTCTTTTTCTTCTTCTTCTTCTGCTCTTTCTTCTCCTTCTTCTTCTTCTTCTTCTTCTTCTTCTTCTTCTCTTCTTCTTCTTCTTCTTCTTCTTCTTCTTGGGCAGTAGGGTGATAATTATAATATTTTAGGGACTGATGTCATTGAAGCATTTTAATATATTTTAAATTAATATTGTTTCTTTTTTTATTCTTTTTTAAGGGACTGATGTCAATTTTTTACTTTATGTGTGTGTGTGTGTGTGTGTGTGTGTGTGTGTGTGTGTGTGTGCATGACGTGATGAAGGTGCATGCATGACTGTAATTGTGGCGTGTTCTCTCTCTCTCTCTCTCTCTCTCTCTCTCTCTCTCTCTCTCTCTCTGTGTGTGTGTGTGTCTGTCGCTGCTCTCTCTCTCTCTCTCTCTCTCTCTCTCTCTCTCTCTCTCTCTCTCTCTCTCTCTCTCTCTCTCTCTCTCTCTCTCTCTCTCTCTCTCTCTCTACTTTTTATATTGCCTTCATCCCCATCCTTCCTCCTCCCTTTCCTCCTAATTATACTTCTCTTTCCTTCCTTCTATCTCCTCCCCTCCCTCTCTTTTTCTCCCTCTTTCCTTTCCTCCTTCGTTTCTTCCTTCGTTGTCATATTCTCCCTGTTCCTTTCATCAGTTCTCCTTCTCTGTTTCCTTCGCCTCCCTTTCTCGTCCCTCTTATCCCTTTCTTATTCTCATTATCTTCCTTTCTTTGCTCACTCATTCTCCCTCTCTTCTTCGTTAACTCTCCCTATACCTATTCCCCTTTCACTCCCCAAATCCTTCGTTTTTTTTCTCTCTCACTTTCCTCTCTTATTGTCTTTCCCTCATTGTCTTTCTCCTTTCTTTCCTCACTCACTCATTCTCCCTCTCTTCCACATTAATTCTCCCTCTCTATCTCCCTTTTTATCCCCACTTTATTATTATTATCTTTCCCTCCCTCCTTCCTTCCTAGTCCTCTCATTTATAATCTTTCCTTCCTTCTACCTCTCTTCCACATTATTATCATCATTCTCTCCCTTCTTCTTTCCTAGTCCTCTCATTTATAATCTTTCCTTCCTTCTATCCCTGTTCCTTCTTTGATTATCCCTCCCTCCCTCCTTCCTTCTTTCCAATTCCTCTCTCTCCCTTCCGTCCCTCTCCTTTCTTTAGTTATCACTCTTTAATTCCTCCCTCTCTTCCTCCTTTCCAATTACCTCTCTTATCATCGTTCCATTCCTCTCACTTTTTTAATTATCTCTCCCTAATTCCCCCCCCACCTCTCTTCTTTAATCTCTCTATTCTATTCCTCCTTTTATCCCCTCTCTTACTATTCTCTGTCCATTCGTTCCTCTCCCTTTTTTAGTTACCTCTCTCTCTCTCTCTCTCTCTCTCTCTCTCTCTCTCTCTCTCTCTCTCTCTCTCTCTCCTCTCTCTCTCTCTCTCTCTCTCTCTTTGTTGCGCTTTTTCTTGCATCGTGGGAAACGTTGCAGGCTTCACGGTCATGATGCTAAGGAGAGAGAGAGAGAGAGAGAGAGAGAGAGAGAGAGAGAGAGAGAGAGAGAGAGAAAATGTAGTATCGTCGCATTGTTTGGAAGGCTATGAAGACCAGTTTACAGTAACCCTGATTCCTCCATACTCCGCCACAAAACAGTTGAGCTAATAATATGTCTCTAGGTTACGTTAGGTTACGTTAGGTTAGGTTAGGTTAGGTTAGGTTAGGTTAGGTTAGGCTAGGTTAGGTTAGGTTAGGTCTAGGCTAGGCTAGGCTAGGCTACGCTACGCTACGCTAGGGTTAGGTTAGGTTAGGTTGGGTTGGGTTGGGCTGGGTTAAGTTAGGTTAGGTTAAATTAGGTTAGGCTAAGTTTAGTTTAGTTTAGGTTATGTTATGTTATGTTATGTTTGGTTTGGTTTGGTTTGGAGCATAAGCAATACCACGTTGGAGCAATTCACCTTCCACGTTGGAGCATATTATATCCCACATTTGAACGCAACCAATCAACCCACATTGGAACGTAATCAGTCGTAAGTTGGAGCATTTTACATCCCACATTGGAGCATTGTAATTTCTTCATACATCGGAGCATAAATTGTGTCGATTTAGATGATAATAATAAATTCAACGTTGGATCATAAATTACTCTATGCTGGAGTAGACTCAATCACGTCTTGGAGCATATAAAGTAAAATGTTGGAGCATATCAACTATTAAAGTGATTGAGGACACTGAATAAAGCGTTGGAGCATAATAATTAAGTGTTAGAGCAAAATGAGTAAAGTGTTGGAGCATAATCCATAAAAAAAGATGGAGCATACTGAATATAGCCTTAGAGTATAATGAAGAAAGAGTTGGAGCATAATAAATAGTGTCGGAGCATATTAAATAAAGTGTTGGAGCATATTAAATAAAGTGTTGGAGCATATTAAATAAAAAGGTGGAGCCTGATAAAGAAATTGCTGGAGCATATCAAATAAAGTGCTGGAGCATATTAAATCCCAGTAATCACCCAGAGCCCAAGCGGAGAATTACCAGGATTTACAAGGGATTATGAGAGAGAGAGAGAGAGAGAGAGAGAGAGAGAGAGAGAGAGAGAGAGAGAAGGGGGCGGCAAGAGTGGTGACGAAAGAGAGAGAGTGAGCGAGAGGATGGAGGGGGGAAGAGAGGGATGGAAAGATGATGTGACGGAGAGAGAGAGAGAGAGAGAGAGAGAGAGAGAGAGAGAGAGAGGAGGAAGTTACCACGAGAAAAATAAATAGCAAGAAAGGAAGAACGGAACAGCAAAGAAGGGGAGAGAAGAGGAAGGAATAAGAGAAAGAGAGAAACCAGGAAAGGACATGAAAGAAGAGGAGGAAGAGGAAGGAGAGAGAACGAATAAAGGAGAGAGAGCATAAGAGAGAAGAGAAGTGGAGAGGAAGGAGAGAAGAACGAATAAAGGGGAGAGAGCATATGAGAGAAGAGAAGTGGAAAGGAGAGGAGAGGAGGAGAAGGTCAGAAGAAGGAGAGAAAAAGAGAGGGAAAAATTGGAGTCAGAAGAATGAGATAGATAATAATAATGATAATAATAATAATAATAAAAAAATTACGAAGGAATACAAAGGAAGTCAAATGAGGCTGTATGAATCTAAGCTACTACTAATACTAATTATAGAGAGAAAGGATAGCATAGTAGAAGGCTCCTCTCCACCCAGCAATCCCTCCAGCCAGCGAAACAGTTGAAAGGGAGGAGGAGACCACGCACTATGGAAAAACTGCTGTGGAATTTAGGCCAGGAATGATCAGAGAAATTATTTATATTCTACAGTAAATCAAACTCTGCATCCTGAGAGAGAAATAAAGTTTAGTGCATATCGATCATTCTATAGCAAGTACTGTACTGTAATTACGTAATGTGCTTACGATATTTCTGTCTAGACTGCACGTTTTTTTTTTTTTTTTCTATTATGTTAGCCTACAGTTTACGACGTTTGCAGGTAGTGGAGAAGGAAGGTGAGAGAGAGAGAGAGAGAGAGAGAGAGAGAGAGAGAGAGAGAGAGAGAGAGAGAGAGAGAGAGAGAGTTGGAAAATTAAGATAGAGGCAAGACCAGACGGAATATAAAATGTGAAGGAAGGTTATAAAAATAAGACTGTGCTCAGCCAGAAACACTTTGTATCACAATAGAAAAGACTGGACAGCAAAACGCGAAGGAAAAGGAAGGAAGAGAGGAACAACAAACACGAAGGAAAAAAGAGAGAGAGGATATGGAGGAGGAGGGGAAAGGAAAGAAGGAAAAATGGAGGAGGAAAAGGAGGGATATTAGGACAGAAGAGGATATGGAGGAGGAGGAGGGGGACGAAGGAAAGAAGGAAAGATGGAGGAGGAAAAGGAGGGATATTAGGACAGAAGAGGAAATGGAGAGAGGGGAGAGAGAGGGAGGTGGGAGGAGAATAAGGAGAAAAAGTAGGGACATAAGGACAGAAGAGGACATGGAGAGAGAGGAGGGAGGGAGGAGGAGAATAAGGAGGAAAAGGAGGGATATTAGGAAAGAAGAGGAAATGGAGAGAGAGAGAGAGAGGAGGGAGGGAGGGGGAAGAGGAAGGAGGTAATGTCAGAAGAGAAGCGACTGAAATGGAGTGAGAGAGGTTACAAAGGCACCACCAGGCTACTACTGTACTGCTCTCAGACTCTCACCACTAATTACATAAATGCTGACACTCTCACATTTATATTTTCTCTCTCTCTCACTCACTCACTCGTTCGCATATGTATTCCCTTTACTCACGCTCTCCTATTCATTATTTTTCTCTCACTCACTCGTTCGTGTATTCCCTTTACTCACGCTCTCATATTCATTTTTTTTCTCACACTCACTCATTCACTTACTCATTCCTTTATTAACTTATTCATTTGGTTATTGATACACTCTTTCATTCACTTTTATAATTATCAACTCACCTTTTAAATAACTCTAACTTTTTCTTTGACTTATTTATTCCAACACTGGATAATATATAATCGTATTCATTCCCTCACTCACTCGTTCAATGACCCTTTCATTCACTTACGTATGACATTGTACAACTGCTGCATTTACAACCTCATTTACTCACTTCATCACTGTCTGTCTGTCTGTCTGTCAGTCTATTTCTATGTTGTTAAACCCGATGTCTATCTGTATAATCTATCTGTCTGTCTGTTCTGTCTATTTCTATGTCGTTAAACCCAATCTCTATCAGTCTAGTCTATCTGTTTTTTTATCTGTCTATGTGTGTGTCTGTCTGTCTGTCTGTCTGTTTGTCTGTCTGTCTATGTCGTTAAATCCGATCTCTATCTGTCCTATCTATCTGTCTGTCTGTCTGTCTGTCTATCTGTCTGTCTGTTTGTCTGTCATACTCCATTACACCACATCAAAATCGCTTCGCTATTCACAACACAAAATGCTCATGGTTTGTCAGTTGATTTCACGCTCATTAATGGTGGTCAGTTAGTAAGCATCCGAACGAAAGAAGAACATATGAGTGAATTATTGCGGAGAATTTGACCAACTGAACTGTGAAGCGTTCATGTGTGTGTGTGTGTGTGTGTGTGTGTGTTAGTTTGGCAGTTGGGTAGTGGTAGTGATGGTGGTGGTGATGACTGTGTGGTGGTGATGGTGATGGTGATGGTGGTGGTGGTGGTAATGGTAGTGGTGTTGGTGATGATGGTAGTGATGGATATACAAATGGTAGTGTTGTGGTAATAAGTAATGAAGGTAGTGATGACAATTGA